>PVIA01004735.1:0-130739 GCA_004024845.1 Tonatia bakeri
AAGAGTAGTATGGGAAATGTAGAAGCTAAAGAACTTATGACACATGGACATGAACTAAAGGGGGGTAATGTGGGTCAGAGAGGGTGTGCAGGGTGGAGGGGAGTGAAGGGGGGAAATGGGACAACTAATAGCATAATCAATAAAGTATATTTAAAAATTAATAATGACTGCCTCTCAATACTAGAATGACAAGTGATTTTCATTTGCTTCCCAGTTTTTGATGTTAACCAGTATTCATAATGGACATTGTCTAATAAAGGGTATCAGTAATTACTGTGATACATCATATGAGGGCTCGTGAGACAGAGCTACTCAGCACTTGAGAGCTCTGTTGCTGACAGAGCTGCGTCACTGTCCTTGCTCCAGGATGCTATCAACTTGTGGTAAGTCACCTGAGCTCTCTGAGTTTTAGTTTCTTCTTCTGCACAAAGGTCCTCATGATGAACTCACCATGTTGAGTTGTTTTGAGCATTGACTTAGAAAGTTTGTTAAGTGTAGAGTACAGTGGGTGGTGCATGGCAAGCTCAATAAATGCAAGTCAATTATAGGAGCAACAATAACACCGGTATTGGTACTCGTGGCAGTAGCAGTAAGGAATCCTTAATGAAAAAAAAAAAAAAAAAAAAGGGCTGAGAACCACCATTCTTGATTGGAAGGCCCTCTCTCAGCAGATCTGTCAGTTGTAAGTGAGGAGGACAAGGAGGGCACCTCCCCAACTGACAGCACTTTTGCAGAACATGTTTAGAGAAGCTGTGTGTGTTTGCTTTTGTTTTTTGTTTTCAGTTTCTGGGTATTTTGAATTCCTAATACTGTTTTTTTTGTTTTGTTTTGTTTTGTTTTGTTTTCTCTGAGCTTTGTGGAAGCCAGAGGGAAGCCAGGCAATGGTAGAGTATTTTTCCCAGTTTTGCTACTATATACAATCAGTTTATACCTTTTCTTTCTTCTTTTTAAAATCTACATTCAAATAAATGATTGGATTTTGAATTTTTTCTGCTAAATGAAATTATGTTGGGTTGAAACATTCCATTTTTAGAGATGAGGAGTAATGGACCTTAATGGAATATGAGGTTGGTCCATCACTATTAGATCTATCCCATCAGGAGAATCACAAATTTTACAAACCATGTTACTGAGCTTTTGCACAACAAGGGAAAAATTAGGCTGGACTTTTGATTTTTTACATTTAGATTTTCTGTCAGAATCAATCTGAAGATCAGGATTAGTTGTCTTATCAGTTTGCATTTTGTGTCTATAAATCTAGTATTGTCTATTGTCATAGCTTGAAAAGGTAGCAATTTTTAAAACTTTTATTGTTATTCTATTACAGTTATCACAATTTTTCCTCTTTGTCCTCCTGTACCCATCTCACCCTCTGCTTCCACAGTCAGTTCCCACACTGTAGTCCAGTACATGGGTCATTCTTACATATTCCTTGACTAGTTTCTTCCTCTTCTTTTCACCATTATCCTCCTCTCCCTCCCTTATGATCACTGTCAGACTGTTCCATGTTTCCATGACTGTGGTTCTGTTCTGTTCATTGAAATCCTTTTATAGGTGGGATCATGTGGTATTTGTCTTTCACAGACTGGCTTATTTCACTTAGCATAATATTCTCAGTTCCATCCATGCTGTTGCAAAAGGTAGGAGTTCCTTCTTTGTTTTTGCTGTGTAGTATTCCATGACATAAATTACCACAGTTTTTTTGATCCACTCATTTACTGATGGGTACGCACCTGTCTATTGTAAATAGCACTGCTATGAACACAGGGGTGCCTAAGTCCTTTTGAATTGGTGAATCTAGATTCTTAGGGTATATTCCCAGGAGCAGAATTGCTGGATGAAAAGGCAATTCCATTTTTATTTTTATTTTTTTGAGGAAATTCCATGCTGTTTTCCACAGTGGCTGCACCAATCTGCATTCCCACCAACAGTGCACTAGGATTCCCTTTTCTCCACATCCTTGTTAGCACTTGTTTGTTGATTTATTAATGATAGCCATTCTGACAGGTGTGAGGTGATATCTCATTGTGGTTTTAATTGGCATCTCTCTGAAGCTAATAATGTTGAGCATTTTTTTCCTATATCTATGAGCCAACTGTATGCACACCTTGGAGAAGTGTCTATTCAGGTTCTTTGCCCATTTTTAAATTGGATTGTTTGTCTTCCTGATGTTGAATCATATGAGTTCCTAATATATTTTGGAGATCAAACCATTGTCTGATGTATCATTGGCAAATATATTCTCCCATACCATCAATTTCCTTTTCATTTTGATGATGGTTTCTTTAACCATGCAGAAGCTTTTTAATTTGATGTAGTCCCATTTGTTTATTTTCTCCTTTATTTCCCTTGTCCTCGGAGTTATATCAGCAAAAGATATTGCTATGTGGGATATCTGAAAATTTTCTGCCCATGTTTTCCTCTGGGACTTTTATGGTATCACAACTTATATTTAAGTCTTTTATCCATTTTGAGGTTATTCTGATATATGGTGTAAGTTGGTGGCCTAGCTTCACTTTTTCACATGTACCAGTCCAATTCTTACAACATCATTTATTGAAGAAACTATTTTTACTCCACTGTATGCTCATGTCCCCTTTGTCAAATATTAATTGACCATAGAGACTTCGGTTTATTTCTGGGCTCTCTGTTCTGTTCCATTGATCTATGTGTCTGTTCTTATACCAATAATAGACTGTTTTGATTACAGTGGCCTTGTAGTATAATTTGCTGTCAGGTACTGTGATCCCTCCTACTTTGTTCTTCTTTCTCAAGATTGCTAGGGTTATTCAAGATATTTTTGGTTCTATACACATTTTTGAAATATTTGTTCTAGATGTGTGAAATATGCCATTGGTATTTTAGTAGGAATTTCATTGAGTGTATAGATTGCTTTGGTTAGTATGGACATTTTAATGATGTTAATTAATTCTTCCAATCCATGAACACAGTATATGCTTCTATTTATTTGTATCTTCCTTAATTTCTTTATTCAATGTTCCATAGTTTTCTGAGTACAGGTCATTTACCTCCTTGGTTAAATTTATTCCTAGGTAGTTTACTTTTCTTGTTGCTATAGTAAATGGACTTTTTTTTCTTAGTTTCTCCTTCTGATATTACATTGTTGGTGTATAAAAATGCCTTCAATTTCTGAATGTTGACTTTGTATCCTGCTATTTTGCCAAATTAAATTGAGTAGGTTTTAGATGGAGACTATAGGCTTTTCTATGTACATTATCATGTCATCTGCAAATAATGAAAGTTTTACTTCCTCCTTTCCAATTTGGACGCTTTTTATTTCTTTTTCTTGTCTAATCACTGTGGCTAGAACTTCCAGTCCTATGTTGAATAAAAGTGTTGAAAGCAGACACCCTTGTCTTATTCTCAAGCTTAAGGGGAAAGCTCTTATCTTTTGCCCTTTGAGTGTAATGTTGGTTGTAGGTTTCTCATATATGGTTTTTATTATGTTGAGATATGCTCCCTCTATTCCAACTTTGCTGAGTGTTTTTATCATAAATGGGTGCTGGATTTTATCAAATATTTTTTCTGCATCTATTGATGTGATCATGAGATTTTTGTCCTTCATTTTGTTTATGTGGTATATTAAGTTTATTGCTTTGTGAATATTGTACCATAATTGCATCGCTTGAATGAATCCCACTTGATTATGGTGTATGATCTTTTTAAAGTATTGCTGAATCTGGATTACCAATATTTTGTTGA
This sequence comes from Tonatia bakeri, assembly GCA_004024845.1. Classification (NCBI taxonomy): domain Eukaryota; kingdom Metazoa; phylum Chordata; class Mammalia; order Chiroptera; family Phyllostomidae; genus Tonatia; species Tonatia bakeri. The sequence goes on from PVIA01004735.1 coordinate 3,724, forward strand.
GGATTTTAACATCTATGTTCATCAGAGTTATTTGATGTGGACACCGGCCAGCATTGTGGATGACACAAGACCAATTCACATGGACTACCAAGTCCTGTAGAGGAAAAAGGATGGCATGGTTACTCTCTCAAGAAGAGAGCATACTGACCCTCACATTGACAAGCTTTTATTGCTTTTCTGGGCACATTACATTGAGGATGGTCCTCATTTACTATGCACAGGTTCGCTTTAGGTGGTTATCTTTTACAGAAAATAAAGGAGAGGATGTTGTTAATTACATCAAAGAAGAACAATATTTGCAAATGCAAAGGGAAAAGTGGTTGAACTGGTTACACTCATCCTTGGCAAGTTTAGCATAGAGTTTAGGAAGTTACTTCAAAAATCTGCAGTAAACATTTGCTGCCTCAATTCAGGGTGAGGGAGTTTTAGCAAAAACAAGTCTCAAAGTGGCCTAGGTACAATGTGGGCCTGATTCCCCATAGGAGAACCTATCTATTGGAAACTGCCCTGCCTGGTATCAGAAGCTGTAACCCCCACCAAGGCTAAGGCTGAGGGAATGACCTTGGACAGTAAGCCAGCAAGGAGACAAAAGCTTATCTACCTGGCAGGAGCACCGCTTCTGCTCCTTTTACTTCACCCTGCCTGGCCCCCAATGCTTGGTCAGTTAGCCAATGACAGGTAAGATTCCCCAAGGCAGGAATGACCTAAGACAGGCACGATCACGTGGGAAGCCCCCAAGGAAGGACTTTGGGGGCTACAGCTAAAGGGGGTGATGGACCCTTACCCCTCAGCTTTGACAAAGCCTGAGTCCTCATTGTCTGCGAGAAAATATCCTAATCTCTTGGCTGCCTTACTTCCCTTGCTCCACTTAAGCCTGAAACAATGACAGGGTGGTGCAGCCCTGTGCTGGAAAGGTCAGGTTCCCAGGGTGGTCAGGCCTAAGAAAGAATATGTAAAATCCTGTGAAACCTGCTTTGTTTAGAATGCTCTCAATTGAATGAGAAGGGTCTGAGGAGGAAGTAAGTTTGTTCCTTTAAGTCTTTTACAGCTCTTTGACCCTGACTCAAAATAGGCCCTCAGACTTCCTTGTTGTCTATTGTTTGATCCTTTCTTTTTGGCAATGAGTAATGAGTTTTACCTGAATTCTTATGTGAACAAAACCAATAACAGCCTGCGGAGACAGGAAAACCGGGCTCTCCCCTAGAAGGGAGAGCACTCTCCTCTAGGGTGCTCTCCCCTCGGCAGGGTGGCCCAGCGCTCCCCACTAGAGAGAATGCCCATTTCGTCCCTGTTTCTCCACAGGACTTGGTTGTCTCTGTGTATGTTTTTCTCGTGTGTTGATGAGCCATCTGCAGCGTTCCACGGTCACCGCTGGTCAGTGGCCGAGACACCTATCCATGGGCGTGGGTCTTGTGTACTGGACCTCACGTTCCACTGGCCTTTCTGAGTGGGAGCTGGGCTCCAATAACTATAGGAATGGTCTCCTATAGTTATTGGCCTATAGTTTTCTTTTTTTTGTTGGGTCTTTACCTGGTTTTGGAATTAGGATGATACGGACCTTGTAAAAAGAGTTTCAGAGTCTTACCTCTTCTTGAATTTTTTAGAATAGTCTGACAAGGATAGGGGTTAGTTCTTCCTTAAATGTTTGGTAAAATTCACCTGTGACATCATCCTGTCCAGAGCTTTTGTGTGCTGGGAGTTTTTTGATTAATGCTTCAGTATCACTAGTTGTTATTAGTCTATTCAGGCTTTCTGCTTCTTCTTGACTCAGTTTTGGAAGACTGTATGTTTCTAGAAATGTGTCCATTTTGCCCAGGTTGTCCAATTTCTTGGTATATAGTTATCCATAGTAATTTTTTACAATCCTTTGTATTTCTGTGGTATCAGTTGTAATGTCTCCTCTTTTATTTCTGATTTTGTTTATTTGGGTCCTCTCCCTTTTTTTCTTGATGAGTCTGGTTAAAGGCTTGTTGATTTTCTTTATCTTTTCAAAGAACCAGCTCCTTTGATTTATATCCTTTGATTGTTCTTTTAGTCTCTATGTCATTTAATTCTGCTCTGATCTTGATTATTTCCTTCCCTCTACTTGCTCTGGGCCTTGTTTGTTATTGTCCCTCTAGTTCTTGTATACATACGGTTAGGTTGTTTATTTGAGATTTTTCTATCTTCTTTAGGTAGGCCTGCGTTGCTATGAATGTCCCTTTCAGTACTGCCTTTACTGTGTCCCACAGGTTTTGGGTTGTCATGTGTTCATTTTCTTTTGTTTTTTGATATTTTTTGCTTTCTTCCTTGATCTCATTATTGACCAATTCATTCATTAATAACATGTTATTCAGTCACCATGTATTTGAATATTTTTGAGTTTCTTCCTTGAGCTTGATTTCTAGTTTCAATCCATTGTGATCTAAGCACATCTTGATACAATCTCAATTTCCTTGAATTTGTTGAGGCTTGTTTTGTGTCCTATCATGTGGTCTGTCTTTGAGAATGTTCCATGAGCATTTGAAAAGAGTATGTGTATAGTCTGCTTCTTCACTGTGAAAGGTTTGAATATATCAATTAAGTCTATTTGATCTAGAGTATAATTCAGTGCCACAACATCCTTGTTGATTCTTTGTTTGGAAGATCTATTCATCGTTGACAGTGTGGTGTTAAAATTCCCTATGGTTGTGTTGTCATCAATATCTTTCTTGAAGTTCTCCAGGATTTTCTTTATACATTTCGGTGCTCCTATGTTGTAGCGTACATGTTTACAATGGTTATATCCTCCTGCTGGACTACTCCCTTAAGTATTGGGAACCTCCCTGCCTGGTTTCAGAAGCTGTAACTGCCCCCCATGGCTAAGGCTGAGTGAGTGACTTTCAGACCATAAGCCACTAAGGAGACAAAGCTTATCTCCCTGGCAAGAGCACTGCCTCTGCCCCTTTTACTTCACCCTGCCTGGCCCCCAATGCGTGATCAGTTAGCCAATGAAGGGTAAGATTCCTCAAGGGAGGGACGACCTAAGACAAGCATGATCATGGGGGCCCCAGGGAAGGGTTGGGGAGCTATAGCAAAAGGGGGTGATAGGCCCTCACCCCTTGGCTTTGACATAGCCTAAGTCCTCATTCTGTCTGCAAGAAGTCTCCTAATCTCTTGGCTGCCTTACTTCCCCTGCCTGATTTAAGATTGAAACAATGACAGAGGGTGGTGCAGCCCTTTGCTGGTAAGGGCAGGTTTCCCAGGTGATCAGGCCTAAGTAAGAGTACATAAAATCTTGTGAGACCTGGTTTGCTAAGAATGCTCTCAATCAAATGATAAGGGTCCAAGCAGGAACTGAGTTTGTTTCCCAAAGTTTTGTAGCCCTTAGCTAACACACCCTGACTCAGAATAAGCCCTAGTAGTTCTTTGTATGCTATCTAATGTTTGATCCTTACTGCCTGACAATGGTTAATGAGCTTTACCTGTATTCCTGTACAAAGTGAATCCAGTAAAAGCCCATGAGGGAAAGGCTCTTGGTCCTTCTCCTTTGAGAGAATGGCCACCTTTCCCCCCCAAGCAGATCACGCCTTGGTAGACTTATTCTCATCCTCGGCAGACAGGGGGCTCTGTTGGCAAAGCTCCCTGACACTTCAGTATTATGTAGTGACCTTCTTTGTCTGTTTTTATAGCCTTTGTTTGGAAGTCTATTTTGTCTGATATAAGTACTGCTACCCCAGCTTTCTTCTTATGTTGTTTGCTTGGAATTTTTTTTTCCATCCCTTCGCTTTCAACCTGTGTAAATCCTTTGTTCTGAGGTCGGTCTCTTATAGTCAGCATATATGTGGGTTGTGTTTCTTATCATTTCAGCTACCCTATGTCTTTTCATAGGAGCATTTAATCCATTTATGTTTAAAGTTATTATTGATAGGTACTTATTCCTTGCCATTTTTTCCTGTACCTGTGTTCCTTCCCCCACACCTCCTTTTTATAGCAGACCATTTAGCATGTCTTTCAGTGCTGGCTTGGTGGAGATGTACTCTTTTAGCCTTCTTTTGTCTGGAAAGCTCTTTATTTCATCTTTCATTTTAAATGAGAGCCTTGCTGGATAGAGTAGTCTAGATTGTAGGTCCTTGTTTTTCATTACCTGGAATATTTTGCACCAATCCCTTCTGGCTTGTAGTGTTTCTGTTGAGAAATCAGCTAACAGTATTATTGGAACTCTCTTATATGTCACTAGCTGTTTCTCCCTTGCTGCCTTTAAGATTCTCTCTTTGTCTTTAAATTTTGCCATTTTAATTATCATGTATCTTAGAGTAGACCTCTTTTGGTTCATCTTGATTGGAACTCTCTGTGCTCCCTGAAATTGCATGACTTTTCCCCTCAACAAGTTAAGAAAATTTTCTGTCAGTATTTTTTCAAACAGGTTTCCTAGCCCTTGCTCCTTTTCTTCTCCTTCTGATATTGCTATGATGTGAATGTTGTTATGTTCCATGTTGTCCTGAAACTTCCTTAAACAATCCTTGGGTTTTTTATAGTCATTTTTCATTTTGTTGCTCTGCATGGGTATTTCTTTCTACATTGTCTTCCAGCTTACTGATTTGATGCTCTGCTTCATCTAACCTGCCTTTAATTCCTTCTAGTGTATTTTTCACTTCAGATATTGTTTTCTTCATTTCTTTCTGGTTCTTATTCATAGTTTGTATGTCCTTTTTCATGCAGCTGTAGTTCCCCTGAAGTTCCTTGTAGCTCCCATAAAGTTCTTTGTAGTTCTCACTTGAGCATCCTTATAACAGTTATCTTGAATTCTATGTCTAATAGATTGCTTGTCTCAATTTCATTTAGCTCTTTTTTTCTGGGGATTCCTCCTTTCCTTTTGATTGAGGCTTCTTTGTCTCCCCATTTTAGGTGAATTTTTATTTTTGCTTATTAAATTGGTCTACTTTGACTCCCTGTCTTCATGTGGGGAACTTCTGTGGTAGGACTTTTGTGGGACTCAGTGGTGCAGTCTCTTCGATATCTTGATCTGGATGTTCTAGGATTTATGTGGGCTCTCTTGTCCTTGGGCTTTGATTATTTTGGGCTCATTCTTGGTGGGTTCTGTCCTCTAGCTGGCTGACTAGGAGTCACAAACCCCACCATGTCTTTTATGCACCCATTGTGAAGTGTTCTCTGTACTCCTTGGCTTACAAACTTCATATTAGCTAAGATTTCATTGAATGTTCAGTTTATTTGTTGGAAGATCAACCAAGTATCCAAGTTGGGGGCAAGAGCAAGTAGACTCAGCTTCCACCTATTTGGTGGCCATTTTCTGGTAGAGGGCCAAAAGGTAGCAATTTTTTATTTCTTTAATCATGTTCCTGGTGCCAGTTGTTTGGTGTGTTCCTCATTTTGTTTGCTCTTCTTGAGCACTGGCAAAGACTGCATTTCCAAGCCTCATTGCTATTAACCTTGTGGGCTCCATTACTGGCTTCTACCCAGTGAAATGTTGGGGAGCCAGGTAAGCCACCTTCAGTTTGGCCTTTAAAACATCCTGTATGATTCTCCAGCTCCCTTTTTCCTCAGATGCTCTGCATTGTAGAGGAAGGAACCAAGATCCCTGAGTCCTCTCTGGAAAGGAGCTGCTGAATAAATGCCCGTGGCACCAGACTGTGACAGGAGTAATAAGTACACCTTTAATGGATTAAGCCTGTCCTGTCTTTTCTAAACAACTGTATTTTGTAAGAAATCCTTGAATTCTTTTGTGAGAAGTTGATGTCACATCATTTTAACTGTGAATAATTTTGGTATATATATATTTTGCTTTCAGTAATGTGACTAGGATCAGATGTTTTTGCAGCCTGTGTCCTTATGTGTCACATGTAGCATCACTTGGATTTTTGGTTTAATTTTTTTTCATTCCAACATGAAAAAGGGCTCCTGTCTACTCTGGCTTCTCTGCAAATGGCATGCCTTGGTTTTTTATTTGTAGCCAAATGCAATAGTTCAAAAGAGCTGAATGCATAAAAAATGATACTTCCAATGAATATGTTGTAATATTCTTTTTCCCCTTTTGGAAAAGAATTGTTTAGTAATCAAATTACTAATGCATTAAGACAGATAAACTCATGAGTTGAGAAATTATCACACTGTATCTTTTGCCAGGATTCCAGAAGTTCCTAGCACCTTACAAGTGATCACATTTATATTACAAAATCCTTTTTTCCCCCCTAATTTAAAAGGACCTCAAAGACAAGGGACCAGGTTTTTGTTGTTGTCTTGTTTAATATCAAGTGTTGAGAGTTGGGTTAATCTTACTCCTTGTTATTGTAAATTCTCGTTATTAGTCCATGTTAGGCCCCTTTCTGGTTTTATATCATTTTATTTTATTTCTACCTATTCATCTTTACTCTCTCAGATAAGTCATCCACTGATGTTTTTGATATATGTTGTTAAATATGCATGTATCCTTATAAAATACATGTTATGCTGGAGTGTGTGTGTGTATGTGTGTACATGTACATAAAATCTTTGCTTCTTCATGAGCATTAAATGACATTGTACAAAGTCCGATGCAAAAGTCTGGGCTAGTTTGTGGAATGTTCAATAGAGCACTTCCTCCCCAGACTTTCAGATAACATGCTGATGATTAGACTCTGCAACTCTATTACACTTATATGGTTTTCAATGCCCTTTGAAATGTGATTAATTCTTTTAAGGATCATGGACGCTTATGACACTTGGCTCATAAATAATTAAATCCATTTAATACTCCAGACCAAACCAAAACTATCAGAACTCAGGTTCTCAGCAGAGTGGGCTGTGGTTCACTAATTTTGAAATACTATCACTGCTTTATGCTATCTTTATTTCGATTCATTTGAATAATGTAATACAGAGGACAAAAAAGGGGAAGTTATGCATGTAGACTTATTAAAATATGCAATTTTATTAATTTGAAAAAACTTCAAAATCTGGAAAAATAGAAGAACACAATAAACTACATGCCTCCAAATTTCTTCTTTTATTTTTTATTTTTTTGAAAATTTATATGTTTAACAATATTAAGAAATTACTCGCTTTTTCTAGGTGTGAAAGTTTTGTGATTATATTTTCAGCCCCCTTATCTTGAAAAGATGCATTCTTAAATATTTGCAGAACAAATAACTGGATGACTGAGATTTGCTTCAGAAAAACACAGGATGCAGCAGGACTGCTTGTGGGTAATTAGTGGTCAGAAATGGGTAAGCACTCGAGGTTCACTGTACTATTCCATGGATTGTGCTGTATGTTGGAAATCCTTCCTAATTCAAAAGCATAAAAATGGTACTAGACAAGGTCTGACTTCCTACTCCTGCTTCCAGTCCAACCCCAGACTTCTGCCTCTGGGCCAGCCCCACAGTTGGAGGAGTACTCATGTTTGAGTTATCCAAACTCCCCACAAAAACAGCTGCAGCCAGGGAAATGCTTAAATGATGGTGGTGGGGGCTCCCATTAGCAACGTCGTGCTCAATGGCTCAATGTTTTGCAGCTCTTGAGCATGTGATGAAGAATTACCTGGATTCGGGCTGGTGTGCCCGAGTGCTTGATCCAGCCTCACTTGTGTGTCTGTCTGATGTTGCTTGGCTGGTACTCATTCCTGAGCACCTTGCCACTGCTTGGCTGCTTGGCTGCATGGTGGGGATTCCTAGGCATGGGGTAGCCCCAACAAGGTCTGGTGCTGGAACCACCTGACACCCTGTACTGCCACTGACCTACTGATAGGACACAAAAGGCAACTTGGGGATATGCCCAAGAGAGCTGCCAATCACACTGTCACCCATGCCAGCTATTCCAAAACCCATCCCAATTTCTTCTTTAAAAAGTAATTTATTTCAGATATTTAAAAAACATTAAAATAATATAAAGAGCATTACTCTGTCTATTCCTCAGCTTAAGACCTTATACAGTTGAAAGCACCTGACTTTATTCCCCTCCATTCTTCCACCCCTAAGTCACCATTATCCTGAATTTTGTCCTTATCATTTTTATGTTAGTCTATGCATTTACTACTCATACACACATCTGAAACAATAGTATTGCTTTGCAGATTATCAGCTTTACATAAAAGATATCATACCCTTAATATTCTTTTGTAATTACTTTTTTATTTAATTTTTTTTTGAAAATTTCTTTTTGTGTGAATGTGTATCATGCTAATTCATTCACATTGCCCTGCTGATCATTCTGAGGAGGACACCCATGTCACAATCTCTGCTTGAGTGTGAAGGGATCTTCCCTCTGTTCCCTCTGGTCCCCCTTGCCTCCACCGTTCCTCTGATGTGCCCTGTCCACTCTGGAACTCAGGTTCTCACCACACCCTCTGGACAAATGGTGTGCATCCCCTGTGTGTGAGTCCTCTGGAACACTGGCCTGTGTGAGCATCTGGGCGTTGCACCCAACTCAGCTCTGGCCTCTTCACACTGGCTGTCTCTCTTCTCTCCCTGCACCCTAACTGCACTCTCCATTCACTCCCTTCACCTGTCCCCCCTTCTCACTGACACCGCTCTACCATTGCTCCTCTACCCTCGCTTACCTTTCTCTACTCCTACCAATGTCCTTATTTCCTCTGCCTCAAAAACCTCCTTGCCTTGCCACAGGGCTCATTTTATTTTCCACTTATACTTTTTTAACCTCCATCTCCAGCTTTTTCATCTTTGTCACCAGCATCTTCTCTATAGGTAGACCTACCTCCCCCAACTTTCTTTTTTCTCCCACTCAATACCGGCCTCTCTCTGTCACCATCGCCCCTTTTGTCACCAATCCCAACCACCCTCTTTCTTTCCTTTCTTTTACTTCATCATTGGCCACTTCACCACCACCAAATCACTTTATTCTGTCGGATCCCCCATTGTTTATGGACAATCTTAATGACCTCTGCTCATTAATTTACCATTAATTTGCCTTTTCTCTCCTGCCCTTGAGCACAGTCATATCCTAAATCTTCTTCACCAGTTTGATCTCACTTTCTGTCACTGGACCCTTCCCTGTCATCTGACCCCCAGTGTATATTACTTTAACTATGACTCAGTCTGACTCAGTTCCAGTCCCACTGAATATTGTCCCATGGAGTTCATTTCCATGGAACCCCTGTTGGTTGTCCTCCTCTGTCCTCACAATCCCAGGCATTGCTCCCTCAAGCCTGACTAAGAAGGTAGCTCCTCTATGCCTAGTTTCCATGTGAGGACAAGGCTGTGGGAGATGAATTGAGCAATTCCTCCAGGGGTCAAAGAGTCCAGGGAAATAATCAAGGCCAAGCTCCTCAGCTATAATCAAGAGATGTTCCTAGAGCCAGTAAACTGAGAACACCTCAGAGTAAAATGGATATCTATGCAATGACCCAGGAACGCCCCCCACCACAAGGGATGTTGGTTGCCATGCCTTACAGAGCAGCTTGTTAGCAGTTTGAAGATCAAATTTGAAATAAAGCCACAGAACCAGTCATAGGTTTGCCCCTTGCTCAGATACTTCTCAGCTCCCACTGGCCCATGTCCAGAGTGTGCTCAGTGGGGACATGGTAGCTTCCCAGGTGTGGGGTGTCCATATGGAGGCAAGAGGGAGTTGCCTGGGGCAGTGGGAACATGGTCTCTGGGATGCTAGCCCTGATAAAGAGCCAGGACAAGTATTTATCCCCAGTGAAAGAAAGAGGGGACTCTGAGAGTTCTATTACAGTGAGCAAGGAGGAGGACAGACAGAACTGAGGACCTCCCAAGCCAGAAGGAAGATCCAGCTTGCCCAGGTCAGGGCAGAGGCTCTTGTAGGCAAGACTCCACAAATTCCTGACACAGAATGAGCAGGCTCCTTCAGAAAGAAAATTGACAAGAAGGATGGGACACTTTTTACAGTTAATTTATGCCTGGAAAAAGGCAATGAGCAAGAAGGTGCCTTTCAAAAATCCAAGTCTGTGTGGGCTTCTGACAGAGCCAGGCTCCAGGCTCAGGTGAAGGGAAAGATGTCTTCATGAGCAGTGGGGATGCTGAAGTTCAGCAATGCGTCACAGTCATGACCTGTTCCTAAGAAGAAACTGGAGCTTGGGCATGGACTTCACATGTGATAGGAAGGTTAGGACAAGGAGGAACTCCGGTCCTGGCAGAGCCTGGATTTGGGCATCCCTGCAACCACAAGGTTCCCTTCTTCCCAGAACAAAGGAAAGTGATGAGTGCCACATCCTGTAGCCATCAAGCAGGCTTTAAGGGTCAGGGTTGTCCCAGCAGAAAGAAGCAATAAGTCACCAAGAATAAGACATATTGACATCTCATACTCCTCAGTGCATGGAAGTACACAACATGACCTCTGGAATATTATTGCCAAAAATGCGTAAACTCAATCTAATCAAGAAAATGCCAGTCACACCCTAACTGAGGGACGTTTTACAAAATAACAGTACTTCCCAAAAGTATCAAGGTCATGGAAAACAAGAAAAGAATGAGGAAATGCCATAGATGGAAGAGGCTAAGCAGATGTAATAACTAAATGTGACGTGGGATCCTGGGTCGAATCCCAAAACAGAAAACCATTTGTGGAAAAACTAGTAAAATTCATTAAGTCTGTAGTGTTCTACCTATTGCACCACTGTTAACTTCTGTGTTTTGATTATTGTACTGTAGTGATGTAAATTAACATTAGGGGAACCTGGGTTAAGTTTATACAGTTATTCTGTACTATTTTTGCAACTTCTCTGTAAATCTAAGATTACATCAAAATAAAAAGTTTTTTAAAAATCTAGATTTGATACTTTTGGGATTAATTTTTGATCTTTGATTCAAATTCTTCATTAGTTATTGGTTTTCTATTCCTTATATTAGACAATTTTGCTAATTTTCCTCAGAAGTTTTCCATTTCAACTACATTTGTGAAATGATTCACATGGGACTAGTTTGTATTATTCTTCAATACATTTTGAAATCTCTACTGGGTTTATAGTTACATCATCCTTTTTATCAATAATATTATTCATTTGTGCTCTTTCTTGCTCTGTTTTCTCCTTTTATCAGGACTGTGAAGTATGTCTTTTTTACTAGCCTTTCAAAGAATGTTTTGATTTTGTTAATCATTTGTTTTTTATTCTCATAATTTCTGCTTTTATTTTCATTACTTTCTTCTGTTTTTTAGTTCATTCTACTACTCTTTTTCTAACTTCTTGAATTAAATTCTTTACTAGTTAATTTGCCACCTGTTGTGTGTTCTAAGATAAGCAGTCACGAGGAGACAGTCATGTTTCTGGTTCTGTTTGACAGCATCCCTCAAGCTTTCATGTGTAGCATTTTCATTGCACCATTTTAACGGCCATACTTTCTGTTGTAATTTTTCCTTTAACCCATGGGTTATTTATGAGTATGCCTTGTTATTTCAAAACATATTTCAAAATTTGTTATTATTACTAATTTTATTTTATTAAAACATGGGCACTTGTAGTCTATTGTCATTTGTTACAAGGCTCACAATACAATTTTAATAAATACAATCTTCACTTTTCCCTCAAAACAGTTACTGGTTGCCAGAAATGAGAAAATGTTTTGAAATAGAATACATGTAATTGAATGATCTGAGGTATCAACTTTGGCCCGCCCTCCCCCCATATTTCCAACAATTTTCTATCCTAATGAAGAGTACTGGAGCACACCTTTAGGTTGATTTGTGATTCTGTTCACCAACTTCAAGCAAATTACAGCCAATAAATGTTTTCAAATTAACCTCTCCTCTCTGGCACTTGCAGGGATCAGTGTCATTTGTCTTTGGATAGAGGTTATGGATATTTGCGATTGTGCAGAATATAGGTTCAGAACCAGTACTTATTGTTGCTGGTGTTAAAGTATGACAAGTAATATCCTAGTGAATTTATATATTCCTAGGATTTAAACACTGAGCTAAGCTAGAATCTAAAGACAAGGTCAGGAAAGTCACTCTGCAAAATAGAATCTGATAAGACTTAATACACAAGGGAAAGTAGTTTTGTAACATGTCTTATTTTGTGGTTTTGAATGCTCTTTTCTATGAGCCCAAGATGTTAGAAGTAATGGTCCTAACTCATCTAGACTAAAAAGAGAATCCAGTAGTAGTTATCCATCACGGCCTGTATTAGTCAGGGTGGTACAGATACAGAACCGATAGGATGTGTACACGTATGTGTGTGTGTGGAGAGAGGGGGGGGGGAGACTGAGATTTATTCTAAGTAATTGGCTCATAGGATTATAGAGGCTGACAAGTCCGAAGTCCGACGTGTGGGCCAGCAGGCTGGGGACCCGGGGAAGAGCCAACGCTGCAGTTCGCTTTCAGCCTGAGGGCCGCCTGCTGGAAGAATTCCCTTTTGCTCAGAGGTCAGTTTTTGTTCTATTTAGATCTTCTACTGATTAGATGAGGTCCACCCACATCATGGAGGACGAACTTCTTTTCTCAAAGCTCGCAGATTTTAATATTAATGCCATCCAGAAACATCCAGAGTAATGTTTGACCGGCTAGTAAACACCGTGGCCCAGCCAAGTTAACCCACAACATTAACCTTCACACAGCCCAAGACGGACAGGGGCCGCAACTGGTGGCTGCTAGTGCTTTAGTTCCTGGAGGACAAGGCTCCCAAAAGAAAAGCGGCCTGACTTTGATTGCCAGTTGTGTCCCTTCTTAGTTGGAAGGTCTTAAGCAGTTTAGTTGGTCTCTTGGAGCTTCAGATTCTTTTTATCCCTCAGAAATAGGGTTGTGGGAATTAAATGATATAATCCTATAAACATCCAATGGTCTCTTTGTAGGAGCTCAGAAATTGTTCATTTTCTGAGCTTGCCCAGGAAGGTGCATTCTCTAGCTGCTGCCTCAGCCTGATTCAAACTTCTCATGAGATGACCCAGGGCTGTGACACTTTGAACACAAGGCCGTGTTCTGACTGTTAATTCCATTTGCCATGTAGGCACTTCATGGACTCTCTAGTCTACCTTCCACATGACCTTGCAGCTCCACGCACGCAGCCTCTGACCAACTCATTCTTTGTGTTTTTTAGGTCAAATTCAGAGAGGCCGACTGGTTGCTGGCCAGCTCCTTTGGGAAGATGGTCCAATCAGCTGTGGCTAAGTGGGTATGGGTCATGTAATTGATAGATTAATGCTTACAGGAATCTCAGTCAAAAACTTAAACTGAAAGGTTAAGTTGGGTGTGCCAAGCAAAATATCCTACAATTTAGTCTCTAATATGGTTGCCTCGTTGGATCAGTCAATGCATCTCAAAATGTGGTGCCTGCCCTCTGCTCTTGTCCTCCAGCCCACAGTTTGCCGTTAACTCACAGCTAGCCTCCAAGCTTAAGCAGGCTGGCTTCCCACCAAGTGGGAGAAGCCAAAGCTTTCTGTCTCTTGTGGCTATTTGTCTAGCCTATGGAGAAACTTGACCTGTCCAACAAATTTTTCCCAATAGACCACTATGATTTCTGGCATGGATAAGACATTTCTTGTCCTGCTTGTGTATCCCTGTCTCCAATCTCAGTGGCTTCCCTGTCTTTGATTCTTCCTCTCTCCACACAGCCAACTCCTCATTTCTGAAATAAGCTTTTCTCTTCACTCTATGTATCCTACAAGGTCACTGCCATATGGGGTGGCAAAGAAATGATGGGTATATTTATAGCAGTTAGGGAAAATGTATTTTGGATTTGAAGAACTTCCCCCACCTAAATCCTCTCCTATAATAAAAGTTTAAAGTCTTTTCCTTGTAGCTTACCTTTTTTTTTCTTAAACCCTAGCAGCAATGTCACTCTGAGGTTTCTCTCTCTGTGCAAGCACCACTGTACTGAAACATATCTCTCACTAAATTTTGGCTGAAAGGAAAATTATTTCTAAGTTATTTTTTTCTTTAGACAAAAAGTATACAGTAATTAAAACATCACTTGTAAACAGGAACAAGAAATAATTTCTAGCTTATGGGTGATCACTTTATTCTTTCATGACTTACATATTTATGTGTTTGGATAAAACCTATGAATACTAACTGGCTTTTTATTCCAGTAAATGAGACTGGTTGGGAGTGAATTGGAGAAGGAAAGCGTGGGGCACATAATTGAAGCATAAGATGTAATGGATGGATTTGAGATCTCTGTCTGCCCATGAATCATTTTGTGACTTTAACTAAGTACCACACTTCGTGCTCTGAATCTCCACCTGGAAGATTATGACAAAATGACTGTCTGGAAAATATGGAATGCAAGTCTGTTTTTTTTAAGGGAGAACATTAAAGAGATTGTTGGATTTTGGATTCAAACAGGCTAACATTCAAAACAGTAGTCTGGGAAATGAGAATCCTTGTTAAGCCTGAAACATTTTATCCTTGGTTAACAGGGTTTGTAATATTTGAAGAAGCTTCTTTTAAATACAGAGTTTCACCAAACTGATAGCATTCATACATTGTTTAGCCAAAGAGACAGATGAATGAGCAATTTACAAATGATGAAAACATTTGGCCAAGAAACATACAAAACAATTATCATCCTCACTAACAATATAAAAATTGCAAACTAAACAATGAGGCAACTTTTTTCACTTTTCAAATCAGACAAAAAGTTAAATAATCTAATTACACAAGCCCAGTTTGGTGACGATGTGGGAGAAGGCACGCTTGGTGAGAGTGTAAGTCGGCACGGGACTTTCTCCTTCTCTTTTCCTTCACTGGTGCCAAGAGGGTAAAGATCATTCCAGTTTGGGAGCTGACACCCACAGCAGTCACTACCACCCAGCTAGACCCTTCCATGACATGGGTCTATGTATGAAAAAAGAGAAAATAGGAGTAGTGTTTTTTATACCTAGCCATGTGTTGGCATGAAACACAAACTTAGGGAAAAAAAACTCAATCTGGCTTCCTTGCTCCCCATGAATAACGATATACTCAACAGACAGTGGGAAAAGGCCAAGAGTTGGACCTATTTAAAATAGACCAAGAAAATTGAGGGATAAGGAGAAAAATGTGTCTAACTGCTTTGGGGTGAGGCTCCTTCCCCCACAACTCACACTCAACCAACAGAGCCCCTCCAAGGCCCCTATAAGCACTTGCTGCATCCATAACCTCTTTTAATTTACACAATGTCCTTGTATTTGACTCACTAACATGCTATGGTCCCAATTGAATCGGGAAGGAAATGGGACAGGGCTAGAAGAGACAGCAGGGTCTAGATCAGGTCTCTGTGGCCTGGCTGACTGGGGGGAGGCAGAGTGGAAACCGGGGTGACCACAGGCCATACCTGAGAGCAATATGGGATCTCCTTCCATGGACTTCTTGACATGATTCAATTCCCCAGTTAAACAGCTCTAATCAATACTGTAATCATTCTCCTAGATCAGTATTCCACCTGCAGGTGGCAGATCACCTAGTGCACACAGCAGGGGCTACATGGAAAGAAGGGAGGTAAGAGCCTGGTGGAGGGTGGGGACCACCCAACCCATTTAGGGCTGCCTCCGTGGCTCGATCTATAGGGCGCTGGCCCAGGGAGTACCTGGGGAGCCTTTGAAAGACAACTTAAGTTTTGACACCTGGAACAAAACTCCTTTCCAAGTGTCATATATTCAAATAATTAATGATCCCCAAATTCCTTCCCATAGCCTGAACATTATCTATAATTTTAACAGGGTATAAGGCTGACAATCTTTTGGGAGAGTTTTAGTTACTTCTTTCTTTGAATTTCCTTCCCAGAACTTCCTTAAATGCTAATCTAGAAGCTAACATAATCTAGGGTCATATCTAGAAGTTTTATTTAGTTCTTTTTATATTTTCCATTTCTTTCATTATACTTACATTTTCCTTTAAATCTTGATTATATATATAATTGCTGTTTTAAAGTCCTTACCTGCTAATTTCATCATCTGTGTCATTTCTGAGTCTGTTCTTATTGACTGATTTTTCTCCTGTTTATGGTTTACATTTTCCTGCTTCTTCATATATACAAGGTGAGGCAAAAGCAGATTTACAGTTGTTCATAGGGAAAATAATGCAATCATTAATAAATGAAAGTACAAGAATAAACTCTGTGTTTCATGTACTCATAACTGTAAACCTACTTTTGCCCTACCCTGTATAGTAATTTGTTAATTGAATACTAGACATTGTGAACATGACATAGTTTAGTACCTGGATTTTGTTGTCTCTCTAAATATTATTAAGTTTCATTCAAACAAGCAGTTAATTTACTTGCAGACAAGCTTTTTCAGCTTTGTTTGGGTGGGGCTAGAATAGCCTTCACTTGTAGGCTACTTTAGCCTTATCTCTGTAACCTGAAAAATTTGAAAACATTTATTTGCGAAGATGTCTGCACCCCTGTATTCATCGCAGCATTATTTACGGTGGCCAAGAGAAGGAGACCACTGAAGTGTCCTTTGTTAGATGATTGGATAAAGAAGATGTGGTGCACAGATACAATGCAATACTACTCAGCCGTGAGAAAAGATGAAATACTTCCGTGTGCAACAACATGGACTGATTTTCAGAATATGATGCTAAGCAAAATAAGTCAGGCAGAAAAAGTTAAGAACCATATGATTTCCCTCAAATGTGGGGTATGAAACTGGAAGCAACAAATGAACAAACAAGAAATACAAACAAACACTCACAGACACAGACAACAGTACGGTGGTTACCGGAGAAAGGAGGGTGGGGGTAAAGAGAGTCAAATATATGGTGATGGAAGGTTAGACTCTGGATGGTGGGCACACAATCCAATACATACAGATGATGTGTTATAGACTTGTATGCTTGAAACCTATGAAATCTTACTGAGCAACGTCACCCCCAATATATTTAACTAGAAAGTAATATACCTGGAGCCACTTTAACATGGAGTCAGAGCTGTCATCCAGAGGAACTGCCTTGCACGTCCTACGCCTCAAACCTTTGGAATGCTGTTGAAACAGGGCAAAACAACCTCTGGCCTGCGCGGAAGGCAGCATTGTGTCCCAAGGAACTTTTTGCAAAGGTAACAAGAAAGCAGATATTACGACAAGACTGAAAAATTAACTACTTGAGCTTATTGGACCAATAGCAATGTCTTCTTATTGATGTACCTGTGATTGCTCTCCTTTCTCAGAAATACCCCTTTGCCTTCTAATTGGAACGCTATTTGGGTTTCTGCCTGAATCGGTGCTTTCCGATTTTTTTAAAAATCTCAAATAAATACTTGTTGCCTCTCGCTTCGGCCTGTTATTTTTAAAATAACATCTCCCAAGCGTGGCCTGAGATCTCTCTACAAAATGCTCCAGGTGTTTAATAAGGTTTCTTTATTCTGGTTGGTCAAAAACTGAATGTTTCCTGATTCTGTTAAAGCTCTAGTAGTTGCTCAGCTTGTAGTTCCCCCATAGTTTGTATTTAATTGTCTCAGGAAGTCTATCCTTAAATCTATACCAAATATTCAAGGAGACGCTTCGCTTCTTTTTCAAAGATTTTATTTATTTGTTTTAGAGAGACGGGAAGGGCGGAAGAAAGAGAAAGAGAGGGAGAGAAACATCAATCGGCTGGCTACCTCTCGCAGGCGGCAGTCAGAAGATTCGTCTTATTCAGGAGGGACAGCACAGTCTGCGAGCACCGAGTTGGCCACCTCTGGGCGCAGGTACGCGAAAAACTGCCGGGCGCTCCTGGAGTGGGCGGGCCTACCTCGCCCGGGAGGACGCGGTCAGGGAGTCCTCCCCACAGAACCCGATTGGCCCGGGCTCGCCCAGAGAATGGGGGCGGGGCTTGATCCTGGGCGGCAGCCACGTTGGACGCCGGGTTGGTCCCACAATGCACTGCGTGTTACGTGACTCGGAGCGGCGGGTCCTGGCTCCACAGGTACGGACCGGCCCCTCCCAGTCCTCGTTTCTTCCCTCTTGGGGTCGCTCTACCCCCAGGCGGGTCGTTTCGCTCACCGGCCTCCCGCTACGGCCGTGGCCCCTAGCTCTCGTGTCTGCAGACCTATTCCAGGACAGGAGCCTAGCCCGAACCGTGGGGGCGGGAGCTGGGTGTTGATGGAACCGCGGAGCTCGGGCGGAGCGGGATTGCGAGGACTTCGTCACCTTCCACTTGCCGGGTCTATGGGGCCGCGCAGGCGGTAGTTGCCCCTCGGCTGGCCTTCCGAGGGTATGGGGCAGCCGGGTCAGGGGGACGGACTGGGAGCGACAATCGCTCTGGGCAGTCAGCAACCGAGAGCATTCCCTGGCGCCCAGGTGTCAGAAACACTGTGATCCACCTAGGCTGCTTAGGCGCCCCAAAGAGCTTGACGTCACATTTTCTGTATCTTCTAGGTGGGGTGGAATTTGAACTAGTGGCGAACTTTGCGTTTTGTGGGGATTGAATGAGCCTTGAGCTCAGAGAGTTGCCCTCGTTGGCTCTCGGAAACCTCATCAGGCCCTGTTAATGGCACTTTGGGAACGAGATGGCAGAGAGACCTGATCAGTTGGCTTGACAGATGGAAGAGATCTTCAAAATAGGAGGCCAAGCCCAGCTGGCTTGACCCTCTCTGCCAGTGAAAGCAGCTTTGGGATTGTGTGTGCTCCACGGCTTCCTGGGTCATCTATCTGTGGGCAGTTGGCTAGCTTGAGAACCAGTCCTTCCTATGCCTGTTCGGTCAAGGCAAAGCCCAGGGCTAAATGTCAGCCATTAGACCTGAGACGCTAGGATCTCAGCTGACAGGTGGAACAGCCACTTCTAAAACTCTCTGAATCACATTCCACGTTACTGGTATTTGCTCGTGTGCTGAGATATAAGGAATTAGGCAGTAGGTACTTAAATAGTACCACAATTTCAGGTATATGAAAGTTGTAGTTCAGTGATTGGATTTGACATCTCTGACCATACCCTAAGTTATAGTGGGACATGTGGGCATTTCCTATGTTGAGAGTCCGTGATCTCAGTTTAGTGCCTCTTTTGGTGTATAACTGATTTTTAAAAATCTAAGTACATTTTATATTGGTGTATAAAAGAAGTCAAGCTTTTACCAAACGGCAGAGGGACAGGGCAGGTGTACCTGTGACCTTGCTCTCCATGTAGTTAAGAAACTTGGTTATGTCGAGAGGCGATGCCTCAGACGGTGGTTAAAGTTAGGCCTGAGTTTAAATTTGTCACTTGCCAATTTAGGGATTGAATAAATTAATTAACTTTTTTAGTTTGAAATTCCTCAAAGTAAAATGGAATTGATAATACATATCTCACAGGTTATTGGGAGGCTTACATGAGGTAATTAATGCATGTAAAGTGCCTGGTACACACAGGGCAATCAATAAATAACAACAACAAATAATATTGTACTTTAGTCTGCAAGGCAGTGCTTCAGGTCCTTTACATGTCCCTGTAAGGTAGATACTATCAGTATCTTTAAAATAGCCCTATGAGATACATAGTAGCCACAGTTTACAGGTGAGGAAATTGAGTATAGAAAGGCTCAGTCAGTACATGGTGGAGCCAGATTTTGAGGCCAGGCAATCTGTTAACTACTATATTGCCTCTTAAAGAAAATGTAAGCTGGTCTTTTATTATTATTTCAAAATTAGTAGCTAGATAGTTTCTGTATCACTAGGTTCTTGTCTTTTGTTTTGTTCGTTTTAGGAGACTGGTGTAGCACAGTAATGTGGAGATAGAAGAAACTTGGATTCAAGCACCAGTTCTGTCATTCAAGCAGTGACATTGAGAAAGGGAGCCTTCATTTCCTTGTCTGCAAAATGGTCGTACCCACCCAGTGTTTGTAAACTGTGAGGTGCTACACAAATGTTAAGGCTGACATACTCGTGCATGTGTCGGGGTCCCTGTTTCTAGAAGTGAGGATAATGTACTCTAGAGCCTGAGGTCTTACACATACTGCTCAGTGCAAGCACCTATCATAGGAGTGTCAAAGGCTGCTGGAGAGGTTGCATGTGTTAGAAGGGAGGGGCAAACTGCAAAATAAATTCTGGTTGTCCTTGGTACCCTTTCTGCTTTTGTTCTTCAAACTGTTTCCCAAGTGCCTTCTTCCTAACCTATGGCTGTATAAAAACTCCCCTTTTCACTCAATTCTTGCCCCCACCCTGTGCCATCACAGTTAGTACAGCTTTCTCCCCAAACACACCCTTCCCAATTCTCACAGATCACTGTTAGCACTTTTAATAAAATAGTATGCACTAAGGTAGTGCTTACCAAATTTTGGAACTGTTGGGGACCACTGTTGGGGGCCACCCTGCCTGGTCTCAGGAGGCTGTGACCCCCTGTGACTTAGGCTGAGTGAGAGAACTCCGGATCAGGAGCCACTAAGGAGACAAAACTTATTCCCCTGGCATGAACGCTACTTGTTCTGTCCCTGGCCTTTAATGCTAGATCAGTTTCCAATGACGGGTAACAATTCTCTAGGACAGAGAATGGACCTAAGACAGGTTCTGATCTCGTAAAGGCCTCTGTGGAATAAGTCTCACGAGACTGTGGAAATAAATGAAGGGGCTGTGGAAAGGAAGGGGTGATCGGCATCTACCCCTGCCCCCTCTTAGCCTAAGTCTTTGTACGCAGATGTGAGAAATCCAAGTCTCCTTGCTGCCAGAGTCTCCAGCACTTAGCAAACAGCCAAAGGGGCAGCTCAGACCGGAGAGGGGGGACCCCCGGGCTAATCAGGCCTGAGACAAAGAATATGCAAGATCCTGTGAGATCTGTTTGCTGGAGGATGTTATTAACTTGGAATTTGAAGGCACAGTCAGGAAACTTTTAAAACCTGTGGTCCTTTCATGTGGTAAAACTCCAATCTCTGCCCGGAATCACAATGGAAACTCTGTTAACATCCTTGTAAGATACGTGTTCCCTTTGATCCCTTCTGCCAGACTGTCAATCCACAAACTGTGTCTACTTTCTCAATAAAAACCCACTGGGAGAAAGGAAGAGGCTCTTCCCCTTGGAGGGTTTAGCCTGGAGTGGCTCAAAGAATTGGAGAGTGAGCACTCCGTCTTTGTCTTCCATTCAGAAAACTGTTTTGTGCATGATTATTTCTATATGGGTTTTTGCGTGTCCACAGACAGCCGGGTTTTAAACGAGGTTTAAAAATCGCTACAGTCAGTCAGACAGCCTGGTGTTTTAAGTGAGGTTTAAAAATCACTACATGGAACCATCAGATAATTTTATTAAGTTAAGAGAAAAATATAATATAGATACTATCACTAAGGGTAGGGCAAAAAATAAGTTAATTGAAAAATGTATTAGGTAGATAATAATACAGGTGGGATGCAGATGTGGTAAGAATTCTGAAAGTGGTGCCTATATGACTGAAGTTTGGAAAATAATGAACTAAAACAAAATATGAGTGACTAACCCAACATGAATGTTTTATATCTTAAAAAAGACATTTATGAAACTGTTGCTAGAAAATAGATAGAAAGTGTACTTAATACATTGAGTTTTGTTTATTACTTTTTGAGAGATTGCCTTGCCATTTTAAGAAGTATAAATCTTTTTGTCTTTCAAGTCATGAAGAAAGGAGTAGCTTTGAAGAGTACATGGAAGTTGATACCCTCTAGTAAAGATAATTTCTGATATTTCTGTTGGGGTCCTAGAAAGATCAGGCAGTTTACTTTCAAATACTAAGTATATGGATGTTTGGAAACTGTAGGCCACAACCCTTCCCTCATTTTAATTCACAGAGTAGACCTTGTGTTGCAGTATATTTCTGTAAAGACAGAGTCTTATATTTAAATTATCAATACATAAGGTATGAAGTAAGATATTTTCCCACTTTCTTAGGCTAAATGTTGTAGCTGTGGTTTAATAACTAAATAAATAAAACATGGCAACAATTTTAAAAAGAGGATTATAATGTAGCTTTTATCCCTTGAGGAATTCCAGCTTTCTTTTGCTAGTGCTTTTAGAAGAGGAAAGAAACTGATTGATTGGGGAAAAAATGATTTGTATATATTATGTTGGAACTTTGGTCAAAGAATCCATTATGGTACAGGCTACTTTGATTCCTGCTGAGGTTTTTTCCTTTTAAGTAAATAGAGGACAAAAATGTTAAAGACTTTTAATATATTAATACCTAACTATTCCTATCATTTCCTCATGAAAACAGGAAAAGGGGGGAGTAAATTAAATGTGTTAGCATTATTATTTGGATTAATTTTTATTGTCAGTTACCATCATGAATGGACAGTCAGATTTTGGCTTCACACGGCAGTGAAAACTAGGCACCACTGATTTGCAAACTTGGTACCAGTTTTCTGTGGCATTTTTTGATATATTACTAACTCAATTTTTCATTTTTGGAAGAAGAAAAATTGACATAGCTGAACTGGGCAGATAAGGATTAATTTAGTCTCTGAGATATAATATTATGAAAAAGCATATGAAATTGTTTTCGAGTCTTTCTGTTTTTACCAATTACTAGTGAAAGAGAAGCATTTAGGGTATTGTGTTCTGATGGCCTGACAGAAAACAGTTACCACTTAATGTTGCTCTGTGAACATGTTTTAATTCACTGTTTTTCAAAGTATAAGCCTTAGACAGTAGCATAGTAATTATCTGGGGAATTTGCTAAAAATGGAAGATTCTCAAGTCCCATTCCACAGTCAGTGGATCAGAATTTTTTGGAGGTTGGCCCAGAAACCAGCATTCCTAACCAAACTTCCAGTGACTTTTATATAACCTAAAATTTGAAAACTAGTATATATATATTTTTAATCAAAGTTTGACTGTTTACTTGATTTCTTTCAGACCCAGGCCGATGTAGTCCTTTGATCTATTTTTGTAAAGCATGATCAGAATCTAATAGGACAAGCCATTATGATTTACTTTCTGGTAAAATGATTGAGGATAGTTTTAAAACCAGTAATTCCTTTAGCTTTCAGATTTATTTATTTATTTTTCAGTTTATGCTTTTTATTTTTTAAAATATTATTTATGCTATTACAGTTGTCCTGACTTTTCACCCTTTGCTGCCCTCCACCCAGCCCACCCCCTACTCCCACAGTCAGTCCCCATGCCATCCATTATCCATGGCCATGGGTCCTCCATATGTATTCTTTGACTAATCCCTTTACCTTTCAATCAGTCCCCACCTCCTCTCCCCACTCTTGCCGCTGTCAGCCTGCCCCCGATTCTCTTTTGTTTGTCAGTTTATTTTGTTCATTAGATTCCACTTATAGGTTAGATCATATGGTATTTGTCTTTCACTGACTGGCTAATTTCAATAAGCATAATAGTCTCTCCAGTTCCATCCATACTGTTGCAAAAGGTAAGAATTCTTTTTTTCACTGCTGTGTAGTATTCCATTGTGTAAATGTACCATAGTTCTTTAATTCACTCATCTACTGATGGGCACTTAGGCTGTTTCCAGATCTTGGCTATTATAAATAATGCTGCTGTGAACATAGGGGTTCATATATTCTATTGAATTGGTGTTTTGAGATTCTTAGTGCATATTCCCAGCTGTAGAATCACTGGATCAAAAGGCAGTTCCATTTTTAATTTTTTGAGGAAATGTTATACTCTGTGCTTCCTGAACTTGCGTGACTTTCTCCTTCATTAGGTTAGGGGAGTTTTCTGTCATTATTACTTCAAACTGGTTTTCTATTCCTTGCTCACTTTCTTCTGGTATCCCCATGATACAATTATCGTTATGTTTAATGTTGTCCCTAAGTTCTATTATTTTTTAAATTGTATTTTATTGATTATACTATTACAGTTGTCCCACTTTTTTCCCCTTTTGCCCTACTCCACCCAGCACCCCCCACTCCCTCAGGCAGTCCCCACACTGTGGTTCATGTCCTGGGTCATGCGTGTAAGTTCTTTGTCTACTCCATTTCCTACACTGTACTTTACATCCCCGTGGCTATTCTGTAACTACCTATTTGTATTCCTTAATCCCCTCACCTCTTCACCCATTCCCCCACACCCCCTCCCATCTGGCAACCATCCAAGTGCTCTCTGTATCCAGGATTCTGTCTCTGTTCTTATTTGCTTAGTTTGCTTTTTTAGATTCAATTACTGATAGATGTGTACTTATTGTTCATAGTGTTGAACAGTAAGTCCCTTTAACATTTCATATAAGAAAGGTTTGCTGATGATGAACTCCTTTAGTTTTTTCTTGTCTGGGAAGCACTTCATCTGCCCTTCAATTCTAAATGATAGCTTTGCTGAGTAGAGCAGCCTTGGCTGTAAGTTCCCTGCTTTTCATGACTTTGAATATTTCTTGCCAATCCCTTCTTGCCTGCAAAGTTTCTTTTCAGAAATCAGCTGATGGTCTTATGGGAACTCCTTTGTAGGTACCTAGCTGCTTTTCTCTTGCTGCTTTTAAGATTCTCTATCTTTAACCTTTGGCATTTTTTAAAATGATGTGTCTTGGAGTGGGCCTATTTGCATCCACCTTGTTTGGGACTCTCTCTGCTTCCTGGACTTGCGTGTCTGTTTCCTTCACCAAATTAGGGAAGTTTTCTTTCATTATTTTTTCAAATAGATTTCCAATTTCTTGCTCTTTCTCTCTTCCTTCTGGCACCTCTGTGATGCAAATGCTAGAATGCTTGAAGTTGTCCCAGAGGCTGCTTATATTATCCTTATTTTGGGCGGTTCTTTTTTCCTTCTTGTTTTTCTGATTGCTTATTTTTGTTTCCTTATGTTCCAAGTCGTCAATTTGAATTTCAACTTTATCCAGTATACTGTTGTTTCCCTGTATATTGTTCTTTCTTTCAATTAGTGTATCCGTTGTTTCTGACTGGATCCTTTTTATGCTGTTGAGGTCCTCTCTAAGTTTTTTGAGCATCCTTATAACCAGTGTTTTGAACTTTGCATCTGATAGATTGCTTATTTCCCTTTTGTGCAGTACTTTTTGTGATGTGTTTATCTGTTCTTTCACTTGGGCCATGTTTCCTTGTCTGCTCCTTTGGAAGCCTCCCTGTGTTTGTTTCTATGTATTAGGTAGAGCTGTTATGACTCCCTGTCTTGAGAGTGTGGCCTAATATAGTAGGCGTCCTGTAGGGTCTAGTGGCACAGCCTCTTATATCACCCAAACTGGGCGCTCAAGGTGCGTACTCCATGTGGGCTGAGTACACCCTCCTCTTGTAGTTGAGCCTTGATTGCTGTTGGTGGGTCAATGGGAGAGATTTACCCAGGCCAGTCAGCTGCAAGGACTGGCTTGACCACTGACCACTAACATCCACCCTCCGTAGAGGATCACCTGTGCAGGGGGCAGGGTGGTGGTGTTCCAATGTTTTCTGTAGCTGTCCACGGGGTATATAGGCACTTGGGATTCCCAGGTGGTTCAGACCAAGGTCAGCCACTACCTGTGTTCTGCCTGGTGCCTCCCTGCCTGGGCTCTGAAGCAATCTGTGATGGTTAGAACTGTGCCAGGCTTGGAGATTTTCAGGTGAAGACAAGCTGCGAATCTAGGCTGGCTACTCCTAGTCCTGGGTCTGGCGTTGTAGAACAAAAAGTACAGCAGTGGGGTCTTAATGAAACTGACTGTTGCTTATTGAGAGGATTTAGGAAGCTGTGAAACATGAGCCAAGATCAGCCATTCATATGGAAAAATCACTGTTAACAGATTGAGTGGCCTATAAGTTGGGTAGGATGGAGTCTCAGGAATCTCCAGTGTGGGACAAACAGTGTTATCCGAGTTGATGAAGTCTCATATATGGTACCTGTCTGCTGACTCTGTGGCTTTGTGGGGAGAGGGTTCCGAAAAGGAATAGTAGCTTCTGCTCACCTTTCTGTCTGGGAGAAAGCTGTCCCTAAGCTCTTGCCTTGTCAGGCACTTCAGTTCCTCCGTGTACACTTCTGGTGCCTTTCGTGTTGCTGCCCTGGGGCTGGAGCTCAGAGGGAGTCAGTCTGAGTAGTCCGTGTGTGAGTTCTTTCAGAGGAACTGCTCGGGACTCCAGAAGTTTCTTACACTGACTTTGACCCACTGGTTTTTGCAGCCAGAAGTTATGGGGACCTATCTTCCTGTCACTGGAACCCTGGCCTGGGGGTGTGGTATGGGGATAGAACTCCTCACTCTAGAGATATCCCTCCAAAAATTTTATCCACCACACATGAATGCGGGACCAGCCCATTTTGCCTCTGCGCCCCTCCTACCAGTCTGGATGGGTGTAGCCTCTTTAATTCTGTAGTCGTCAGACTTTGCTTCAACTTGATTTCTGATGGTTCTGATGATGGTTATGTATAATTCAGTTGTAATTTGATGTGGTTGTGCAAGGTGGTAAGCTGGATTTGCTTATGCTGCCATCTTAACTAAAGTCCCCTTAGTTCTCTTAAACTATTCTTATTCTTTTTAAGTCTTTTTTCTTTTTATTGCTCTGACTGGATGTTGTTTCCTACCTGTCTTCCAAATAACTGATTCAGTCCTCTGCCTTATCTAGCCTGCTTTTATTTCCTTCTTTTTATTCTTCATTTCAGATTTTGCATTCTTTATTTCCAGCTGGTTTTTATTCATAGTTTCTATGTTCTTTTTCATGCAGATGTAGTTCTCACTGAGTTCCTTGATCATCCTTATAACCATTACTTTGAACTCTATGATAAATTGCTTGCCTGAATTTCATTTAGCTCTTTTTCTGAGGATTTCTCCTTTTCTTTCTTTTGGAGTTTGTTTCTTTGTCTTACCATTTTAGCTGTCTCTTGGTTTGTTTCCATGTATTAGATAGATCTGCTTTGACTCCCCATCTTCTTGGGGTGGCCTTATGTATTAACAGTCCTGTGGGACCCAGTGGTGCAGCCTCCTTGATATCCTGAGCTGGATGCTCTAGAATTGTCTGTTGTGTGGGTTAAGGGGTTTCTCCTGTTATATTTGGGTCTTGGTTGTTGTTGGCCTGTTCATTGGTGGGATTTTCTCTCTAGCTGGATGACTGAGAGGCTCAACCCCCACCATGTCTTGTATGCTGTGTACTGGGGCTGACAGAAAAAAAACAAAACAACACAAAAAACAAAACCAAAATAAGCCAAAAAAATCCCAACAACAATAGCACAATCAATGTCAAAAGAGCAAAGGCTAATAAAAGTAGAAAGAGAAATAGAATAGTAAAAGAAAAAAATAAGAGCAGGCCATAGGAGAGAAAAGTGATTATGGGAGAAGGAAAAGAAATAATTAAGAAATAGAAAGAGGAAAATGGGGAAAAGGACAAAGAAAGAGAAAGCATAACAAAAATACAAAAAGAAGAAAAATGCAGTAAGAAAAGGTAAGAGTAAATAAGAGATGTGCAAGATAATAGAGAAACAACAATAGGACAACATAATAAAAAGGCTATAAAAAGAAAAACTAATGAAAATAATGGAAAAGAACAATATGGACTTTGTCTCAGCTGAGTTTAGTGCCCACCTGCTTGGTTCTCCCTTTGGATACAGCTCTGATGTTGTCTGAAGGTGGTGTAAACTGATGTCAGGTGCTGGCCATGTCTTGCCCCTGCAGCCTGCTTGAAGCCACCAGCAGTCCGGAGTTTGTGGCTGTTTCCTTGGGGCTTGGCAGTGCATTGGATGGGCCAGCACTGGACCCAGGGTTGGGTGAGCAGACGTCCCAATGCACCACAGGATCTGCCTTGGCCTGCCTCTGCTTGTTGGCTTTCTGTCAATCTTAGATTAGTCGCAGACCTGTTTCTGAGAGGGCTTCTGGCGGAATCAGCCATGATGGGACCCCTGGATCTTCCATGGGAGGTGCTGTTTAGACTTCAGGGGAAGACGATGTGTATGTTCCCCCAGCCCTGAGTCACAGGTCTTAATCTGTCCCAGATTATTTACCTGAGGTCAGCAGGGCAGAGCCTCCAGTAGGCAAGCAGGTGGGGCCTCCAGAGCCTAGAGTTTAGTTCTACCAGAAAACAGGAGGGTGTTTCTGTGACTCTCCCACGAGGGGGAAGTGCCAGTCTGGCTGGCTCCTGGCAAAGTATATGGAATGGCTGCACCCTAAAGCTAGTCTCTGGCACCTCTTGAGTCTGCATATGTTGCTGTCTCCTTAGCAAGTCTTAAGATGCAGGATTGGGGAAGAAATAGGCACACACGAAAGATGCAGGTTGGGTTGAGCAGGATTCCAGAGAGTGGGGCAAGCAGTATCCAATAGTGTGAGATAATTTTATTTCCCCTGGGAGAGCCTTGTTCTTAAGAAAGATGGCCGCTGTGGTATCGAAGTGTGACCCAGCACAAAAACCTCTGCAGCCTCTCCCCCACGGCTCTCTCCAATGCCACCCCTCCAGTCTGCCCCTGGGCGACTCCACTCTGCACTGCCCTCCCTTCACTGGAGCCCAAGCCGAGTTGCTGAGAATAAGAAACCCCTGTCCTTTGGCCTTTTTTAAGGGGGAAAAAAAAATAGTGGCTTTGTCTCCAGCTGGCTTTGTTTCTCCCCAACAGACAAATCCCAGTGGCCTTTCACTGCTGGATGGTAAGTGGGCGGCTGCTCTTAGCACTGGTGCCCTGCACTGGAGAGCCGGATCTGGGGTCCAGGCTTCACTCCTCTCAGGGGGAAGTTCCCACAGCCTTGCCACACTGTCAGAACTCTGCAGTCCGGGCCCATCCCCTCTTGTGTCCCCACCTTTCCTTGTGGTCTCAAAGTGGTTTCTGCCCATCCTTGGCCAAGTTTCTTTTTCTGGTAGTCTTCAGTTGTTTTTATTAGTTGGCTGTTCCCTTCTTTATTTTTATTTCCGGTTTGGTTCTGAGAGAAAGTGTGAGAAAGATTCACCTACGCTGCTGCTGTGCTGCCAGCCCAGATTTATTTTAAATAATGTTTTTTCTGATTATAAAAGTAAGATGGTTCATTGTGAAACATTAGGAAAATTTAGGAAATTATACAATGATTATCATCCATGATACTGTTTCCTGGAGATAAGCATTATTCTAATTTTGATATGTTTCCATCCCATATCTTTTTCTCTGCTTATCCCTCCCTTCTTCCTTTTCTTTATCTTTATGGAAAACAACATTTGGAATTTTTATCCTGCCTTTTTTTACTGCCCAGCAGATAAGCATTTTACCACATTATTAAACTATTTTTCGTAAACATAACTTTTAGTTTCTGCACTATATTCAGTTATATGGGTGTACTATAATTTATTTAACTCTTCCCCTGCTATTGGGTGTTTAGGTTTTTAGTTATTTCTGTGAAAGGATGTCTTTCTGTTTAAAATTTTATCTTTACCTAGGATAAGATGTATAATATTTAAATTTTTCATGCTCAAAGAGCATAAATATTATTAAATTCTGCTGAATATTGCCCAGCTGTTTTGAAAATGGTGTTTATTCCAGTATTTACTTCCACATACATTTATGGAAATGCTAGAAAGAAGCAAATATTATTTTTATTAAAGCTAATCTGTTAAGGAAAGCGTCGTCATTTTAATTAGTATACCTTTGATTATTAATGAGTTGAACATTTTTGCACTCTTTTTCAGCTTTGGCTTTAATTTTTTTAACTAACCCAAGATTTTCATTTTGTTTTAGGTCTTCCCTTTCAGTTGAAATGTCTGTGATTTTATCTGCCTCTGTCATTCGTGTGAGAGATGGACTGCCGCTTTCTGCTTCTACTGACAATGAACAGGGCACCGGCGTGCAGGAGTGCAGAAAGTATTTTAAAATGCTCTCAAGGAAGCTTGCTCAGTTTCCTGATAGATGTACGCTGAAAAGTGGACATTACAACATTAAGTAAGACTTTAGTTTGCTTTATGAAAATCGCTTGCTTAATGGTAGTTATTTTAATGAAATGTAAGTGGTTACAATAGAAATTAGTGTTTGTTTAGTTTAGGAATATGTTTAAGTCAAGATTCATGTGATTCTGAACTTATACTAAATGGTAGTCATCACTTTATCACCCTTTTTGTATCTGGCTTTAGAAAAATTTACAATTTTGCAGATATGAGATATGGCATCTTTTTTTTTTAAGATTTTATTTTTATTTGTTTTTAAAGAGAGGGGAAGGGAGAGAGAAAGAAAGGGAGATATCTCTGTGAAAGAGAAATATCAGTAAGTTGCCTCTTGCATGCACCCCAACTGGAGACCTGGCCTACAACCCAATCATGTGCCCTGACTGGGAATTGAACCTGTGACCTTGATCTGTATTGAAGGCTGTATGCACTGGCTGTTACGTCTGCCTTGCTCTTCACCCATAGCATCCTTTATATCACTGCCTTCTTTCTCATCATTTAGGTCTCTGCTCTCAGAGAGACCTTTGACCACCATAAAGTCACTCTCTATCCTATTGCCCAATTTCACTTTCTTTATATATAATAAATAGTGATGAATGCTATCCCCTCTCACTAGAATGTAAACTTAAATTTTCTGAAGGCAAGTATAATGTAATATTTTTTATATTTCCCATTAGAGTTTGCCTGGTCATGTAAGAACACCATAAATACCTAGTGCTCAACTTATGAGATGGCATATCTGAGTCCTAATGGGCATGGCTCAGTTGTTTGAGTGTTGTCCCACAAAACAAAAGGTCATTTTGATGTAATAGGCTATAGGAAGCTGTTACTACAGGTTTGAGGGGAGTGACTTGATTTAAAAAAACAAACAAAAAAACAATGCTGAGACAGTGGGATGCAGGTTGAAATGGAAAAGCTGAGAGAAGAGAATTTAACTGAGAATTAGGGTCTGAACTAGTAAAATACAAGTGCAAAAAAAAAAGGAAATGCCAACCATAGAGACACGTCAGAGGACGAAATGGTTAAACCTGATAAAAAAAATACCAGAGATGAGGAGAAGGAAGGAACACAGATGACTGAAACCTTGGAGTTGGACAGAATGGGGTCTTTGGAAAGAGTTCCTTGTACCAGGGGTTACGTGTGAGGAAGGAGAGCAAGCAAATGAAAGTCCATTTTGAGCATTTAATTAAAGATATGGCAAGGCAGTCCAGTGAGGTGAGACAGAGATTTGGGAATCATTCTTATAGAAGTTGAAACTGAGAGTAGAAATGCCCATTGCGTTTCTGAGAGGCCCAGAACAGAACCTTGGAGAATGTTCGTAATTGCTCAGATCACCTGAATAATGATAAGATAATGAGCTGTTACTTTTAGCTGGGTTTTCTGAGAGTTTAACTACAAAATGGTGCTGGTAATGGTGAGTATATCTGAAATGGTGTCTTAGCCTACTCCTATTTTTGTGGAGGAATAAACTTGAAATATTTTAATATTTTATTTAAAAGTCTGAGGCTCTTTTAGTTATGTAGGTCATTCTGAGTTTTAGTTATTGTTATTGTATAATGCTATAGACAAATATCAACATTATCGAAGATTGGCTTGTATGTGGTGTATTAATTCTGGCAGATATCCTGGACTTAAAAAAACACTCACAGAATTTTGTTTTTGTAAATGTTTTCTGTTTCTCTATCTTATTCTCTTAAAAGTAGAGTAGAATATAGTATCATTTTTAACACACCTCTAATTCTGTTTAACTGTTGTGAATTCCATTTACAAAAATAAAATAATTCAAGTGTACAGCTAAAAGAATCATATGAAGGACAAAAATAAAGATAGAAAAATGCTACACTGAAGTAACATTTTTGTTTGGAGATGCAAACATTTCCATTTGGAGAGATAAAAATTTATTTTTTATTTATAGTCCATTCATTTATTAGAAAGGGCTATAGAAAATTGCTTTGAGCCCTGACTAGTGTGGCTCAGTGGATTGAGTGCCAGCCTGCAAACCAAAGGGTCGCTGGTTCAGTTCCCAGTCAGGGCACATGCCTGGGTTGCAGGCCAGGTCTCCAGATGGGGGTGCTCAGGAGGCAACCACACATTGATGTTTGTCTCCCTCTCTCTTTCTCTCTCTCTTGCTAAGAATAAATAAATAAATTTAAAAAAAAATTGCTTTGATCTACCTTATAGCCAGAACAAAGGGGGGTAAGGGATGATTTACACGATTCATAGTGTCCATTGGATCAAATGCTGCTTTTTATCTTACTGAGATCTGATGTACAGAAAAAGGGACAGCATTTGGCAAGCATCCTTTTGGCAGCCATAACAATGAGCTTTTTATGATTTTTCTTATAATATTTTTTAGTGTAAGCAAATGGCATGATGAAAAAAGTAATTTTATTAGAACGTTTAAGAGTGGGATGAAACATCAGAGCTCTAATCTGGACTGATCTAAGAAAACAATTTAGAAATGTATTAAGGAATAAAAAAATTCCATGGCAATCAGAACCATGCATAGAAAAGCCTCTCTTTGTGTTATTTTTGTAGCCAAGTTTGAAAAATGGATTTAACAACAGAGAATTTTTAGTTCTACTTTCTGACAGAAGCCTAGATTTTATATATTTCCTATCATTGATTAGAGGTTTTGTTTGGTTTCTAGTTTACTGAGGTTTTGAATGGTATATGACAAATTTAGACTGAATATATAAAATTGGGAACTTATGTATGTTACTTGACTTATTTAAAATTTGCGCGCGACACCTCTTTTTTGAACCAGCGTGAATTCACCGGGTAAAACCCACAGCACTCGCGGCAGTTCTGGAGCGGTGCCCGAAACCGGCGCGGCTGCAGCGCACTTCCCGTCCCTATTTCCAGCGCTTCTCCTTCCTTCGAAGCCTGGCGCGGGGCCTTCCTCATTTGAGGCACCTTTTTCATCATCGTTACCATTTCTCCAGTGGTCTCGCTTCTTTCACAGTGTGTGTGGAACATGTTTGACTGACTTTTTCATCACTTTTTCCTTATTTTTATTTTTTTTATTTCTAAGGCATTTATGCATTGTAACTCAATGAGATAATTGATCTGCCTTGGCTTATATTATTTTTTATTTCCCTTTTAGCATTGTGGTTTCCAAATTTGTATGGAAATCAAGGTGCTTTTCATAGAATACTACTGAGAACCAAAACAAAATAACCAACTAGATAACATGTAATTACGTACTGAATCACATTAGCTTCTGGTTGAGTGGATAGAGGAAGACCATAGTTTTGAGAAAAAAATTAGGAGAATAACATTTAAAATTGAGAAAATTCCTTTAATTTTCTCTCCCTGTGTATTGGGAAAATGGTGAACTCTATCAGATTGTAGTGATGGGGGATCCACAATGGTGGCAGAGTAGGTGGAAGCTACACTAACCTCCTCCCAGAACAAAACTGGAATTACAACTAAATGATAGAAGAACCATCCTAAATAACCACCTGGTCATTGGCTGGAGAGAAGCCTTATAACCAAGTATTTAGGAAAGAAACCACATCACCACACGGAGACTGGTGGGGAGTATGGAGGTGTGAGAGGGCCGGCAGGGCTCTCACAGGTGGCAGCTGAAGTTTGGAGGGATATTTCAGCAGCTGGAGAGGTTCCACCTGAGAAGCATGGAGTCTAAACCCCAAGCTGAGTTCCCCAGCCAGGAGCACCGGAACTGGGAAAGTCAACCTTGGTAAAAGTCAACCTTGGTATGCAGCCTGGTTCTTTCTGCACACATCCAGGTCCAGCAGAGGGAGCCACAAGCTATGGATCACTGATAGCTGCAAATGGGTTATACAGGGCCAGTTGCAGGCAGTGACTGGCACAGGACTGCCCCAGAGTCTCGTAGGTCTACCGGATACAGAGAAACAAACACGAAGAAGCAGCCAAACTGGGAAGACAGAGAAACAGGCCCCAAATGAAAGAACAAGAGAATTCCTCAGGAGAAGAACTAAATGAAGTGGAGGCAAGCAATTTATCTGATATTACATTCAGAGCAATGATTATAAGGATTCCCCACAGCATGAAAAAAATACATAGAAACCATAAAAAAGGACCGGTCATAAATAAAGAATGTAATATCTGAAATAAATAATACACTGGAAAGAATAAACAGTAGGTTAGATGAAGCAGAAGATCAAATCAGCCATTTGGAAGACAAGGTAGATTATAGTGACAAATACTTCAGTGCAGCTAATGGAGTACATTGTGCTCCATGGCTTGTGTGGCACCTTGTCTGCACATTTCATAGTAGCTGCTCACTGGGGGGTGGTCGTCTTGGAGTGATTGGTCAGGTTGAGAGTACCATGGAATTAAGTCTTCATTCTCTCCAAAATTATTCAACTCACATCCTTGATTTGGGTTGGGATGTGTGTGCATAGTTCAGTTTTGTGCTTCCTTTTCACATTAGATAGTGCTACTACAATTCTCCCTGTATAAAATTGTAAGGAATTCATCTGTTTCAGAAGTTGAAGAATATTTTCCTTAAATTACCATAAATGTTTAATAAATAAACATATGTCACTACTTAGGAAACAACAATGACTAAAGCAATAATTATGAACTATATAAAAACCAAGTTGTATCCAATAGGATCTTAAAACACTGATTGGTTTTCGAGGTTTAAAAACCAAGTTATACATTCTGAGTTCTCTTTAAACATTGAGACACTGATATTATGAAAAGATAAACCTCTTTGGAAGGCCAATCATACTTGTGAATTTTAGTTGAATAAATAAAATTCTTTCGTTTTTTCACTATGGATTCATTTGAAGTGTGATAATGGTTGTAAGCTTCATAGATTCTCTCCTTATCTGAGGATTCACTTTCTTCATATCTGTCCCCAGATTGCTCCCTCCAGCCAGGAAGGCTATTTTGGGCTTACCTGCCTTTTTGTTTTAGTGTCAAGTAGTGCATTTCTTTCACTCTTGGGTGTTATTTTTTGATCACAGGAGTAAGAACTTCAACAATGACACAGCACCTCCAGTTGTCAGACACTGTACTTATCATTAAATATCACAACAGCTCTGGGAATGGCTGATAAACAGAACTCTTTCTCATTACTAAAGACAGAAATACAACTCATACTAGCTTGAGCAAAACAAAGAAAAGGGGGTGGTGTATTGTGAAGGACTTCTGAGTTGGCTGGAGCCAGGGACTGAGATGTTGTTACCAGGGATCTTTCTCTCATTTTTCCAGTCTCCTTCCTTTTGCAGATGGTTATTCTCCGTGTACTGAACAACAGTGTGCAGGGAGCTCCAGACTTACTTCATTACTGCTGAGCAACCCTTCTTCTTCCATGTTTCAAGAAAAGGACTCTATTGGCCTTGCTGTGTTGTGGTCCATTCCGGAGTAACATTGTGGTCAGAGGGCTGAGGTACTCAGAGTTGGGTCCTGGGTCACATTTGATGGGCAGTTTTGCCAAAGTCATATAGAATGGGTAGTATTGTTGAGATAATTTTCCAAAGGGAAGGAGAGAAAGGATGCTGGGCAGATAGCCATTATAGTACTACCACCCCTGTTTTATAGAGGAGGAAATCGAGCCTTAGGGATATAAAGACACTTGTTTAAACTCACAAAACTAATAAATAGTATATCTGAACCACAGTTTTTGTCTTCAACATTCACATCGTTCTCTGGTAAAAGTGTTGTCTCTTTTTACCCTTAACCTCTCTTTTGACAGCAGGCATTCCTAATTCTCCTATTTTTTTTCATTTTTATGGAGATAGAAATTAACCAGGGAAAAAGAATTAAGTGAAACTACCCCTCTTCTTCTTTTTTTTTTGGTTGAGAAATAATGAGGAACAGGGTATGTAGGAAGTCTAACTGGTGAGACAACAGTCTCACTGGAGACTAGGTGTTTGGCCTGGGGTGGGGGGACTTGGCAGGGGTATAAAATCCACCACAGCTATCGTACCAGCTGGGGGGAGAAAATAACCTGTGATTCCTACTTTCCTGTCTTGTTTCATTACTAGGATCATATTATTAGTTGTTAGGT
The DNA here is from genome assembly GCA_004024845.1 of Tonatia bakeri. NCBI lineage: Eukaryota > Metazoa > Chordata > Mammalia > Chiroptera > Phyllostomidae > Tonatia > Tonatia bakeri. Next base: position 39,244 of record PVIA01004735.1, read on the forward strand.
CAGAGTCACTCAAGAAACCAGATGGATGCAGCGAGCTAAGGAGCAGGGTTTATTAGCGGGAATAAGAGGGAAAGTGGAGCCAACCAAGGGGGGTTAAGACTCTCTTGGTTGTTCTTATGGTGGATTTTTAAGCACAAAAACCCCTGAAGGGCAACTGGTTGGGGTGTCAGAGTCTGATTGGCTGGAGCTGGTTGCTGGGTGCAGTTTCTGCTGACCATGTTCTTGATACATCTTGTCAGGCTCAAGTTGAAGCTGCATCCTGTTATGATGGATAGGCTGACCCCAGACCCCAGTCTTAGCCGGGCATCTGTTTGTCCTGGTAGGGTCGGCAGGCGGTTTCCCAGGCAGGCATTTTCCCAGGCTACAGTTTCCCACGGTACAGTTTTCCCACCTGGTGATTTTCCATTCCTTCTAGGCCTCCTAGCCCATTCCCCCTAGGCCTGCCTAGGTCTGTCATTAGTATTAGTATTAGTATTTTACTGTTTATTGTGGAAAACTGTTCAGCTTTCAGCACCATTTACAAGGGGGACCCCCCAAAAACTGGAATTACCTTCTGGAGGGCAGACCCCTTGTATTACAGGTTTCCCCCACTGAGTGAGTATTCTAGGAACCCATCTTTATCATCTCTCAGCTGGCGTTATTGTGAGAGGCTGTGTTTGTCTTCTATGAATTTTTTTGAAGACTCTTTCAACACATTTGCCCATTCCAAGATGGGTGATTCATGAGCACACCTGCCCACACCATGCTGAGTGTTCCGTTTTTGACCAAAAATGGCATGACCCCACGCCCCACCCTCCCTATTCATCTGATCTCACCCCAAGCAGCTTTTTCTTGTTTCTGCGATGAAAAAAGTCCTCAAAGGGAAATGTTTTGGCCAGTGTGAAAGAGGTGAAATAAAGAATGTCAGAGGCACTAAGAGGCGTCAAAATTGAAGAGTTCAAAAACTGTTTTGAGCAGTGGAAAAAACTTCTTGATAGGTGCATTGCATCAAATGGAGAGTACTTTGAAGGTGACAGAAGTTTAAACATGTAAGAATAAATACATAATTTTGTAATAAATAAATTCCTTTGGTGGGGCGGTTCCCCCCCTCGTATGTTAAATAGGATTTTTGAACTGGTCTTGGAATCTAATTACTCTTAAAATATAGTTTCTGTGGGAAAATGACTCCTAGGTACATAAACTTCTAGAATTCTAACCAGTAAATAAATTAGGGATTACCTATGACTGACTGTCTAAAAAAGCAAGGGTCTACCTTCTCTGTGGCGTGAAGATGTCATGGTTAATGGGGAAAGAGTGATTACTCTGCAGAAAAGGAAGTGAAGGGTGTCAAAGGAACGTTTTTCTTCCTTTGTGTTTTATCCAAGGTTCTGATGGTATAATCACCTTTGGGCACTTAAAATCATCTTATTCTTTAGCTTACTGTTTAAGTTGCTATCTCCTGGAATATTGCATATTAATAAATATTTTCTTATTTAATAAGGTTAAAATTTTGACTAGAATGAGTCTTTTCTCATGGGATTACTTATTCATGATTTAGCTCTTCACCATTGGAGGCTAACTGAAAGTTGGCCACATAAGAGGAAGAAGTGAGAAAATATAAAGTTTCTGGTAGAATGCTGCATGCGGTGGGCACACAGTGTTACTGAGTTCACTCTCTGGTTCTTACTTTTTCTGTGTCTGTTGCATTGATGGCAAAGTCTTGTTTTCACCTTGTTTCCAATAAGATGTATTTACTTTAGATTTTTAAAAAGTCCATAAGGTATACTCACTTTCATAATGTCAAATTTTTTCATATTTAAAGGTTGAAGTGCTTTACTTTAGAGACTGGTATTCAGTGTAGAAGGTTCTATTTTGAAAATAATATTTTTCTTATGCTTAGCAATTTTAACAGTAGGGTAGAGATAGATTCTAGTCCTACTGGAGTGCTTCTCTTCACCCAGGAAAGCTATCACTGGGCAAATGTGGCTATAAAGGATAAACATATTTTCTATGTGTAATACTACAATTGCAGAATTAATATTGTGTTTCGTGCAAATATTAATTATTATTGTCTCAGTGTATAGTTTGCTATATACTTTGTCATTTGGTGTGCTACAAAATGCAGTTTTGTTTCTATATCTTGTTTTGTGTATCATTGTTTTCAGTGCATTCCCAGTACCATAATGCGTGTGCCTGGCAGTCAGGGACTTTGTCTTTGACATCAGAATCTCTAGAGTGGAATGCTAACCATATGCTGGGCAATCTGTTATTTGCTGTGGGGAATATCATTGCTTTCACTAATTACTTAGTTTGGTGCAGCAGGCCTGAATTTTCCTAATAATGCCTGGGTTTTTTTAAGTATATTTTATTTATTATGCTATTACAGTTGTCCCATTTTTTTCTCCCTTTTATTCCCCTCTGCCCTGTACCTCCTCTCCCACCAGCATTACCCACCTTGGTTCATGTCCATGGGTCATACATATAAGTTCTTTGGCTTCTCCATTTCCTATACTATTCTTAACTTCCACACCCCATCTATTTTGTACCTACCATTTATGCTTCCTATTCCCTGTACCTTCCCTACCATGTCCCCTCTCCCCACTGATACCCTCCATGTGATCTCCATTTCTTTGATTCTGTTCCTGTTCTAGTTGTTTGCTTAGTTTTTTTTTTTAAGGTTTAGTTGTTGATAGTTGTGAGTTTGTTGTCCTTTTACTGTTAATAGTTTTTGATCTTCTTTTTCTAAGATAAGTCCCTTTAACCTTTCATATAATAAGGGCTTGGTGATGATGAATTCCTTTAACTTGACCTTATATGGGAAGCACTTTATCTGCCCTTCCATTCTAAATGATAGTTTTGCTGGATAGAGCAGTCTGGGATGTAGGTCTTTACCCTCACCAAGGCCAGGAGGCAGGCTGCGTGGGCGAGGCTGACTTAAGGGGAAACTGAGACTCAGAGTTGATACAAGGGTTGCTACAGTGAGAAACTCCAGTCTCACATGAGAGTCTGTCGGAAAGTGCTCTAGGCACCAGCAGGCAGCTGCACTGTCACCTCTCTGGCCCCTCCCCCACAGGCAGCACCACAGAGCAGCAAGGAGGGATGCCCTGCCTGGATGAATACCTAAGGCCCTGTCCCCTTACAACTTATCAGGTTCACCAAGACAAAGAAATGTGGCCCAAATGAAAGAACAGAGCAAAAGTTCAGAAAGAGAACTAAATGATGAGGAGATGGACAACCTATCTGATGGAGAATTTAAAGCCCTAGTAATCAAAATGCTCACAGATCTGATTGAGCTTGGTCGAAAAATGTAAAAACAAATGAAAGATACCCAAAATGAAATAAAGCAAAATATTCAGGGAACCAACAGTGACAGGAAGGAAACCAAGACTCAAGTCAACAATCTGGAGCAAAAGGAAGAAATAACCAACCGGAACAGAATGAAGAAATAAGAATTCAGAAAAGTGAGGAGTCTTACAAACCTCTTGGAGACTAACATCAACCTCTGGTAGGTGCTAAGAATTGGAACTGAAACGTTCCAATATCCTAATTATAGGGGTGCCTTATAGAAGTAGAAGAACAAGAGCAAGAAATTGAAAACTAATTTGAACAAATAATGAAGGAAAACTTCCCCAATCTAGTGAAGGAAACAGACTTCCACGAAGTCCAGGAAGCCCAGAGAGTCCCAAAGAAGTTGGACCTAAAGAGGAACACACCAAAGCATATCATCATTAAGTTACCCAAGATAAAAGATAAAGAGAAAATTCTAAAAGAAGCAAGGGAAAAGGAGAGAGTTGCCTACAAAGGAGTGCCCACTAGGCTATCAGCTAATTTGTCTAAAGAAACCTTGCAGGGAAGAAGGGTCTGGAAAGAAGTATTCCAAGTCATGAAAGGCAAGGACATACATCCAAGATTGCTCTATCCAGCAAAACTATCATTTAGAATGGAAGGGCAGATAAAGTGCTTCCCATATAAGGTCAAGTTCAAGTAGTTCATCATCACCGAGCCCGTATTATATGAAATGTTAAAGGGACTTACCTAAGATAAAGAAGTTCAAAAATATGAACAGTAAAATGACAACAAACTCACAATTATCAACAAGTCAACCTAAAAGAAAAGAAAAACAATAAAAACAAAAACTAAGCAAACAACTAGAACAGGAACAGAATCAGAGAAGTGGACATCACATGAAGGGATTTCAGTGGCAGGAGAAAGGGAGGAATGTGGGGGAAGGTACAAGGAATAAGAAGCATAATTGGTAGGCATAAAATAGACGGGGAGAGGTAAAAAATGGCATAGGAAACAGGACTCAAACACCTTATATGTAGGGTCCATGGACATGAACTAAGTTGTGGGGGGGGACTGCTGGAGAGTTGGGGGACCAGGATGAAGGGGGGATGAAGGTAGAAAAAATTGGTAAAACTGTAATAGTATGATCAATAAAAAATATTTTTAAAAAAGTAGAAAAGGAAAAGAAAGGGGTAATCTCCTTAACTGGAGTTTGAACATCTGCCAGCTCTACCTATTGAAGACACACTTGATCCTGGATGACCCTAAAGAAATTCCTAGTGTGTGTGTGGTAGATAGGAACCAAAGATAAAATGAGGATGGATAAGTTCCTTGGCCAGAAGAAAGGGAATACCTATAAAACCAAACCCCATTGGTACCACAGCCTAGAAGTGTAAGGGAAACAAAAAAAGAAAAAAGACATTAGAGCAAAGTAGGAAGAAAAAGAATTAAAAATTGTGTTCAACTTGGAGAGAAGAGGACTTTTGCGGGGCAGGCAGTGAGGATTAGTAATGACTGTGAAAAAAAGAGAGCAGACGTACTTGTTAGACTTGTATAGCCGTCTGGGGGTATTCACTACAGAGGTGAGTAATTCTACATGGTCCCTGAGAATATTCCTCTCTTTAAAGTAGAACTGTTGAAAGCTCACTGACCTGAAGTGTAAAGCCTCTGGGAATACTCACAGGAAGTGCAGGTGAGGTTCTATTCTCTTCTGTCATTTAGTCAAGTATTTTTTGAGCTTTTGATGTTGTAGATCCTGTTGGGCTGAACAATATTTGTGCACAACACACTCAACAAAGTGTACAAATGAGTGAATGAATGATGCCATCTTTGTACTCATTGATTCTCTAATTCATTGAACACTTATTTTCTCCTAGACACAAAGTATTGTAGGTGCTAAGAATACAGTGGTAAACTATACAGAAATCATCCCTATTCTCATGGAGTGTAGATTTTAGTGAGACATTACAACAAATAAACACATACATACATAATCTCAAACTGGGTTAGTTACATGAAGAAAAATAACAGCTGCTGTGGTAGAACCACGGTGGTGGGATCAATTCAGATCGTGTGCTCTGGGAGGACCTTAAGTCTGAGAACTGAAGGGTGAGTTGGAGTGAAGCAGGTCGGAACTGGGTCACGGTGTAGGTGGGGTTGGGAGCATCACACGCAGGGAAGACAGACTTCGTGGAGCTTCTCAAACTGGGAGCTGGAAGACTGGAGTGGGTGGGTACCCTTAGGGTCTAAAACAAGACTGGGTGGCTGCAGCTCAGAGAGGGAGGAGTGTGCTGTACGAGATAAAGTGGAGAAGAGGGCAGTGCTTCCCAGACCTTCTGAGGCAAACTCCAAATCCTCAAGTTTCATTACTGTTAATTAGAAGGCGAAATAGAGATTGATTTGTGGCTTAGAAAAACTGAAAAAAAATGTTGATGAGTTGGGACATAATTGGTTTGTCTATACCATGGGGAAGTTGATGTTGTGGAATGAGTGTGGTCTTAGTGTTAGAACTAAGTTTGTCCCAGGTCTCCTTAACAGTGTGTGGCCTTGGGTAAATTACTAAACCTCTGGTTCTTCATCTGTAAAGTAGAGATAGCAATACCCTTTTATTGTGAGTGTGAAATTAAATAACATATGTAAAGTACGTAGGAAAGGGCCTTGTTCATACTAAGTGATCAGTAAAGTGTACTTGCCTGTTACTATTACTGCTACTTCTCCCTCTTCAAGGTAGAAGGACAATGACCAGATTGTCCATAAAATGTGAGTTAAATGAACCTGATGGACAGGCTATAAAGCATGCACAAACTGGCATACATGTAGTGACTTGAGACTGTTTCATATGAGTGGTCCTCAGAATGGTTGGGAGTCTTTGGGTCTGTCACAGTAAGAGCTGAAAAAGCAGAAATCGTTTGATAACAAAGGTAAATCAGCTGAGCTATATATACATTGTATTTTTCAGACCATAAGACACACCCAGGTTTTAGAGGAAAATAGGAAAAAAGTTTTTGAAGCAAAAAGTGTGGTAAAATATTTAATAACATAAATAACATAATATTTCACCAATGTAAATGTAAACAGAACCCAACAGCAGCATTAACAACCACTATTCCTCCCAAATTGAGGGGGGGGTTCGTCTTATAGTCAGGAAAATAAGGTACTTTTGGAAAACCGATTTTGCATTTCAAAGAAAGACAGTATTGTAAGGCCAAATTCACTGTTAAAAGCCACAAGATTATAGAACACTTTATACCCTTTTCAGAGTGTCATGCAGTTATAATAAAGTAAAGACTTGGGAGGAAACATTCCTTGAGAATGCTAACATAAGATCTTAAAATGTAGGATTTCCTTTATTTCACATATAATTCTCTAGTTAAATATAGTGCAAGCAAAGAAATCGTTTGGGATAAACTGTCATGTATGTTCCTTTGGTTCACTCTGTTATTAATATGAAAATATAGTAAAAACCGTACCCTAATACACAGAATGGAGTCCGAAAGCTTCAGTCATGCTATTGGAGGACAGTGAAGTAACTGCTGGCTAGCCACTTGGGAGTTCCTATTGTGTGGGAACAAATCACCAGTTGTGTTCTATCCCAATTCAGGTTATTGTTGGGTATATTTGAATGCTAATGACATGTCAGAATTTTGAAAATGATAGTGAAAAAAAATTTGTTGTTTGAAAGAGAAACATTACTTGGAAAAAACATTGTTTGGTCTTTAATTACTAGTTTTGTAGAAAAATGTAGTATGTCATAGCTGAACTTTTATGACTATGACCCATAAGAAGAGATACATTTTACTTTGTGAACACTACCTATATATAAATAGGAAACTGAAACAAAAGTTTTATGAAACAGTATTGATCCCAATATTTTCTGTTATAGTCTATTTCAGTTTTAAGGAAAATGCTCTGTGTAATTCACTAAGCTAATTTTGGGACCTGATGTGTCACAACTTGTGTAAAATATTGCATCAAATGACTGTATATTAAGTGGCACTTCAAAACGGAATTCCAGTTTATTCCAGAAGCATAAGATCAGCACAATTTCACCAGAAGTACATGCCACACAATTAGTAATTGATGATTAATAGGTGCCAACCCCACATCTCTTGGCTGCCTGGGATGGTCTTTAAAGAAAGAAAGAGGGAGGGGAGGGAGAGTAGGAAGGAAGGATGGTAGGAAGATATTTGCATATGCATAAATTCTTACCTAAAGAATACATGAGAAATTAATAACATGAGTTGTTTGGGGGACAGAGAACTGGGTATCTGTGGGCAGCAGTGGGGGATAAGACACTTTGAGTACAGTGTTTTCTTTCATTTTTCATTATTTTAAAATTTGAATAATGTGAATATACATATATTCTAAATTAATAAATTCTACTTCCACATCATTAGAGAAAGAAAGGGCAGAGGGGGGACTCTAACATGGATCAGAGTTTGCCACTACAGATTGCTGTGGTAGATAGGACTTACGGCCAATATGCTGTTTGCTGCCTCAATCTAGACTGGCTATGTTGACAGTACTTTAAAAAAATGTTTAAGTGACTCATTAAGAAGGGCTAATTTGTGCCCCATGCTTGACCTATTATAGGGGGATATATACTTTATTTTAGAAAGTTTTTTTTTTTTTTCAATAGAACATGGTTAAATATTTTAGTGCGTAAAGTAGAAGTTTTTTGTTCTGCATTTTTAACTTGTTATTTAGAAATAATTTCAAACTTACAGCAAACTTGTAAAAAGAGGAAAAAGACAAATAATACCTGTTCTCAGGCTTACTTTTTGTTAACGTTTTACTTCATTTGCTTTATTGTTTTACCTATCTACCTATTTATTAGATTTATTTTTTCTGAATCATTTGAGAGAAACTTACGAATAACATGGCCCTTTATTCTTCACTACTTCAAATTATATTTGTTACAATTAGAGACATTCTCTTACTTAATTGTAGCACAGTTGTGAGTTGTAGTAAATTTAATGTCAATATCATACTTTCTTCCAGTCTGCCTGTTTTCCATTTTTGTCAGTTGACCCAGAAGTATCCTTTATAGTGTTTTTACCTCCTCCTCTGGCACAGGATCTAGATTAGGGTTAGGTTTTATTACATTAGTTGGGTCTCTTTAGCCTCCTTCAATCAGAAACATTTCCACATCCCTTATTTCTTTTTTACAACATTGAGATTTAAAAAATAGAATGCTTGTTCGTGTTTCTTTGTGATAAGATTCAGATAATGCATTCTTGTCCAGAATACTACATAACTGATACATCATTCTGAGAATATCTCATTCTGAGACTCTGGAAGTCCATCTGCCTGCCCCTCACAATTATGTTAGAGTATGTGGTCAACATGTTGTCTAGTTTCTACTGTATGATAAATACTTTTCCTTTGCAACCAATAAGCAGTCCATGGGAAGACATTTAAAGTCATGCAGAATTTCCTTTTCCTCACCAAAATTTTCACCTAGATTTAGCATCCATTGATTGTCATTGCTTAGTTCAATCTTCACTATGTTGGTTGCCAAAAGCTGGCTTTTCCGATCGTGGTACTACCTCTGCCTTTAGCAGTTTGCACTCAGCACTCCGCTGTAAGCAGTTGTCCTCCTTTTCCCCGAACCCTTGTATTTATTGTTATGAACTCATAAATTTCTCTGTCTTTCCCACTGTGGTTCATAATTCATTACTATGTGAAGTAGATGATTTGATTTTGGGTTTAGTGGATGACTTCAGAGGTCAGTAACCACTCTGAGAATGTATGCCAAGTTCTGTGTTGTTTGACCATCTTTCTGGGGAGAGTGTCTGTGACTTTCTTTTCTTCTTAAAGATTTTATTTATTTATCTTTAGACAGAGGGGAAGAGAGGGAGACAAACATCAATTGTGGTTGCCTCTTACTTGCCCCCTACTGGGGACCTGGCCTGCATCCCAGGCATGTGCTCTGACTGGGAATCGAACTGGTGATCCTTTGGTTCACAGGCCGGCGCTCAATCCACTGAGCCACACCAGCCAGGGCTTAACTTTCATCAGAATCTATAGAGTTCTTGATGCAAACAGGATTCAATTTTACTAGGTGGAGGGGTTAAATGTTTAGCTATCTGGAACTCATATATATTTGTATATTTTTTTAGTCTACTGCTTTCTACCCCAGGAAATAAATAACTGAAGTGTTAGAACTATGGTGTATGTTCCTCTGTAGATACATTTCTTTCTTCTTTTTTTTGTCTGCTGTTTTTAAACCACAACTGAAAACAATATTGTATTTTAGTTTCTTTCATTTTTTTACTGGACTAGATAATGTTAATATCTTCATTTCCACTGTAGCAGCAATTTATGATGTAATAGGGCCAGTCTTTTGAAGCAACAGATTACCTTGATTTACTTTGAAATTTTAAAACCAATGTTTTTTACACTGTAGTTTTATTAGCTCTCTGGGAGTGAGCTACATGATGTTGTGCACTGAAAATTACCCAAATGTTCTGGCCTTCTCTTTCCTGGATGAGCTTCAGAAGGAGTTCATTACTACTTATAACATGATGAAGACAAACACTGCTGTCAGACCGTACTGTTTCATTGAATTTGGTAAGGGCCTGATTTTTTTCCTTTTCATTATCCTGGCTCCAGCCAGTTATAAGCTATTTTTTACCTAACATTGGTGGGAGGGAGGGGACAAGGGAATACTCAGAAACTTCTACTACCTTCCTTTTGATAGACTAATTTGACAAATGGTCTATAAATTATAGCAATGTCTTCATTTAGGTGCATATTAGAAAAAATTGTGTTTGAGCTGTGGAGGGGATTGTCATTATTGACACAAAGAATTAATCCCAGGGTATAGTTTTTCAATGAGATAAGCCAGAGATTCAGAATTCTGTGTTTATGTGATGATCTTTTATAGTCTGCTTAATATAGGAAGTGGTTGGCAAACACTTGCTGGAAAGGACCACATAGTACATATTTTAGGCTTTAAGCACCATATGTTCTCTGCCACAACTACTGAGCCCTGCCATTATAGCTGGAAAGCAGCCATAGACAATACAGAAATGACTGATTATAGTTATATTCTAATAAAACTTTATTTTCAAAAAACAGCAGACTCTAAACAGTAAAAATAAAATTGGAAGACTATTTAGGAAATATCTTAAAAGATATTTAGGAAATACCTTTAACTGCATTAAATTTAGTTTTTAAATACACATTCTAATGGTACAAGCAATCAGTAAGAAGACGGGTTTATAAGAACATAAAATTTACAGTGTATCTTCTTGTGTAATTACAACTGATAAATACAGACACTATTTTATGAAATAGGAATTCCTATAAAAAATAAGATTTTGGTTTAAAGATTAAAGCTGTTATTGTTTTGTAGAAGTTCAAAGTAAGTCCTTGAAGTGGGTATAGTAGTAGAAATATTCTCATAGTCACATAATGTTAAATCATTATGTACTTGCAATTATTAATTTCTACAGTATAACTTCATGATATAGTAACTATTAAACATAAATAATATCAGAGCACTCCATGACAATTGAACAGTTTGGAATAACAAACACTTTATCTGTAAAATTTACTATCTGTAAACCTCACGCTCTCAAGTTATCTAATTAATAAATGACTGCAAGGAAATTTATTTTTTATTTTACATAGATAACTTCATTCAGAGGACCAAGCAGCGATATAATAATCCCAGGTCTCTGTCAACAAAGATAAATCTGTCTGACATGCAGACGGAAATCAAGCTGAGACCCCCTTATCAAATTTCCATGTGTGAACTGGGGTCAGCCAATGGAGTCACATCTGCATTTTCTGTTGACTGTAAAGGTGCTGGTAAGATTTCTTCTGGTGAGTTCTGGATCTCAGTTATTGTATTTCAAAAATTTGTGTAAGAATTGAGGAACTCTTGAAAATGAATTACTTTAGTATTTCAAAGTAAATACATGAGAAAACGTAGAAGTTCAAAGTAATCCTTTCTCTCAGTAGTTTATGTAGTAATCTACCAGCCATATGACTAATCAGGAAAATACTTTAACATAGCAATCTCAGAGAAACTGTTCGGTAGGTAAACGCTTAAGAACATTTTTTTGTAAATATCTGTTCTTGGGAATGAGTAGTACTTTATTTGTAATATATGTTTACAGGCATATGAAGTACTTTGCATTACATCGAAATGGCCGGCTATACCCAAGGCCCAGTTCTTTGGTTGTCACAGAAAATGTGCTCATCAACTAACACCTCCCTTCCCAAACAAGGAATACAGTTGTGACAGTTTGTAAACTTCTGCTTAAAAATGGAATCCTCATTATTTTATAAGGTAGCACATGCCATAGTTGAATTGATTGCTTAAAAAATTCTTCCTTATATTTGAGCTAAAGTCTGTTGTCTATAATGTTTATCTGTTTGTCTACATTCTGTGACCTCTGCCCCCTTCTCTTCAGAACTTTGCAGTCAGCAACTCTGTGTCCTTTCTATCCTATATTCTCTGGTCAACTTCATATAAAATACCTTCAGTTCCGTTAGCTATTTGTTTATGACATGTTGAAACCCTCCCTGTCCTGGAAGCTTTGTATGTCTTTTATTTGTTAGTATTCTTCAAATGTGGCATTCAAAACTGAGCACAACATTTCATATTTGGTTTTATACAAATTATGGGAGAAAAGGGGAAACAGATTTTACTAAAATAATCCAGCCAATTAGGAAAAAAGTAAACAAGGAAATAACAATGACAAGCCCTGGAGGAGAGGAAATGGACAAGTACCTAGAGTTTTTACAATGTTATCTAAAATGTCTAGTTTCCAACAAAAAAATTACAGGACATGCAGAGGAAAAGTATAATACTTATAGCGAGCAGGAAAAGCAGGCACTAGAAGCTGCCTATGACAATGACCAGATGTCAGATTTAACAAAGACTTCATAGTAGCTATTTTAATTATTTTCATAGAACTAAAGGAAACCATGATTTAAAAATTAAGGAAAGTGTGACAATGAGATTACATTGAATAGGAAACATAAACAAAGAGATAGAAAATATAAAGAAGAACAAAATGGAAATTCTGGAATTGAAAAATACAACTGAAATGAAAAATTCACTAGTGGGGCTCAATAGAAGATTTGAACTGGCAAAAGAAAGAGTTAGCAAACTTGAAGATAGATCAATAGAGGTTATGCAATACAAAAAAAAGAGAGAATAAAAGAACAGAACCTCAGAAAAATACGGGACACTATTAAGCACACTAATGTGCATGATGGGAGAACCAGAAAAAGAGAAAGAAACACAAGTATTTGAAGAAATAATGACTAAAAGGTTCCAAATTTTACTCAAAACATTAACTTACTTCTCTAGGAAGCTCATTTAACTGTAAATATATGCAAGAGACCCACAAATAGATGAATCATGCAAAAATTCTAAAAGGTAAAAACAAGGAGAAAGTTTTGAAAGCATCAAACAACTCACCACATACAAGAAAACCCCCAAAAGAGAAACAAGTGACTTCTCCACAGAAACAATGGTAGACCTAAAGGTAGTGGGAGAATATGTGCCAAATACTCAAAGAGGGAGAAAATCTGTCAACCAAGAATCCTGTATCTTTCAAAGCTGAAGGTGAAATAAAGACATTAACAGATAAGCAGATGATGAGAGAATTTGTTGCTGGCAGATTCGCCCATAAGAGATATTAAAGGAAGTTCTTCAGGCTGAAAGCAAGTGACCCAGGCTATAAACTGAATCCACACCAACAACAAAAAAGAAAAGAAAAGAAAAACATCAAAGAGCAATGGTAAAGGTAATTGTAAAAGATAGTAAAAGTACATTTTTCCTTTAAAAAGCAGTGATAAGATAATGTATGTAATGTGTTGTTGGGCCTATAACATATAGAAATGAAATGTATTTTCTAAAAATAGCACAGAAGAGATGGATGGGAGCAAAGCTGCACTGGATGAAGGAAATACTCCAGGTGGTGATTTGAATTCACAGGAACAAATAAAGCCAGAAATGAAAATGATGTTAAAAAATCAGTGAGAACATAATTGTTGTACTCTTAAATTCTTTAAAAGACAGAAAATTGTGTAAAGTAATAAATATAATAGTGTATTTTGGGTTTGTGACATTTATAAGTATAATTTCTGTAACAACAATGCCACAAAAGGGAGAGCAAGGCAATTCAGCTACATAGGAGTAATGTTTCTACAGCTCACTGGAATTACATTAGTGTGACTCTGAAGCTGTTCCTTATAAGATGTATACACGGTGAGGTCTACAGTAGCTGCTAAGCAAATAACTCAAAATGTGGTGAAAATAATTTAAAAAATTAAAAGACTGAAGTATAAAATCTTCACTTAATGCGACAATAATAAAGGAGGAATAGAGCAAAAAAGGGCATGTGACATATAAAAATAAGCAAAGTGGCAGATGTAAATCCACTATACAATAATATATGTGCATACATTTATGAAATATGAGTGGATGCATCATTCCAATCAGAAGTCAGAGATTGTAAGAGTAGATTAAAACAAAATTCAAAGATATAATTAGATTGAAAACAAAAGGAAGAAAAAGATAGAGTATAACATAAACAGCACCTAAAAGAGGACTAGAGCTATTGTGATAACAGACAAAATGAACTTCAAGACAAAACTTGCTATCAGAGACAAGGAAAGACATTTCATGATGATAAAAGAGTCAGTCCACTAAGTTGTAACAATTACAAGCACATATACATTGAAGAACAGACCTCAGAATACATGAAGCAAAACCTGTCAAAATGAAGGGAGAAATAGATGATTAAGAGTAATAGTTAAAGTCAGCCCTGGTGGGTGTAGCTCAGTGGATTGAGCGCAGGCTGCGAACCAGGCATCACAGGTTCAATTCCCAGTCAGGGCACATGCCTAGGTTGCAGGCCATGTCTCCCAGCAACCACACATTGATGTTTCTCTCTCTCTCTCTCTCTCTCAATCTCTCTCTCTCTCTCTCTCTCTCTCTGTCTCTGTCTCTGTCTCTCCCCCCCTCCCTTCCCTCTCTAAAAATAAATAAATAAAATCTTAAAAAAAAAAAAAGTAATAGTTAAAGTCAAATACCCTAACTAATGAATAGATCTAGGCAGAAGATAAACTAGAAAATAGAAGATTTGGACCACAGCATAAACTAACAAAACATTACTACACTCCACCCAACAATAGAAAATACATTCTTCTTCAGTGTACATGGAAAATTCCAGAACAAATCTTATGCTAAGCTATAAAAAAGCTTCATAAATTTAATAGGATAGAAATTATACAAAGTAAATTCTGTAACAACAGTGGGATGAAATTAGAAATTAATGAAAATTTGGGAAACTTGCAAATATGTGTAAATTAAGTAATACAGTTCTAAATAATGAATGTGCCAGAGAAGGAATCGAAGGGGAGTTTATGCTTTCAGGTGGACAAAGATAAAGATGCTGCACATCTAAGCACAGTAGCTGTACTATAGCTAAAGTTATAGCGATAATACACCTATATTAGAGAATAAAAAATGTCTTATAAGTAGCCTTCCACCTAAAGATACTAGGGAATGAAAAACAAAAAGGAGGGATATAATAAAGATTAGAGCACAAATAAATGAAAATAAGATATAAAGTAGAAAACCACTAGAGAAAAATCAGTGAGATCAAAAGCTGATTCTTTGCCTATATGGTTCTGGTTTAAGGATAGGCATATAGATCAACAGTACAGAATTGAGAATACAGAAATAAACCTTTGCATTATGGTCAATTTATTTTTAACAAGGGCACCAACACAACAGTGAAAGAATGGTCTTTCAACAAATGGTGCTGAGACAAGTAAATATTCATATACAAAAGAATGAAGTTGGACTCCTACTTCTCAGGCTGTCTACACACTAACTCAAAATGGATCAAGGACCTAAATTTAACAGTTAAAACTATAAAACTCTTAAAACAAAGGTATAAATCTTTGTGACTTTGTATTAGGCAAAGTTTTTTTTTTTTAATTTAACACCAAAAGCACAGTGAAAAAATAAAAAATAGATAAGGTGAAAAAATCACCAAAATTAAAAATCCTCCTTCTGCCCCGGTCAGGTCGCTCAGTGGGTTAGAATGCTGTCCTGATATGCCACAGTTGTGAGTTCAGTCCCCATTCAGGGCACGCACAAGAATTAACCAATGAGCACACAAATAAGTGGAACAACAAATTGATGTTTCTCTCTGTGTCTCTCTCTCCTTTCTATCCCTCTCTCAAATCAATAAATAAAAAGAATCTTTGTTCTTCAAAAGACACAATTAAGAAATTGAAAAGACAATCCACAGACACAGAAAATATTTGCAAAATATGTATCTTCTAAGGGACTCGTATCCAGAATATATAAAACTGAACAAATAAAAAGAAAACAATCCAATTTTAAAAAGGGAAAAGGATTTGAATAGATGATTCTACAGAGAAAATGTGTAACTGGCTAATTAGCACACGAAAATTGCTCAACATCCATAGTCATTAGTGAAATGCAAAAGAAAATGATAAAAAGATGCTACTTTGCACCCACTAGGATGGCTATAATAAAAAAATACAGGCAATAACAAGTGTTAGTAAGGATGTGGAGAAATTAGAACCCTCATATGTTGCTAGTGGGGCTGTAAAGTAATGCACCTGCTTTGGAAAATAGAATGGAAGTTCCTTAAAAATGTAAACATAGGGTTACCATATGACCCAGCAATTCTACTCCCAAGTGCATAACCCAGAGAATTAAACATGTATGTCTAAACAAAAATGTGTACATGAGTGTTTATAACATTTTTCATGGCAACTGAAAAGCGGAAACACCCAAATGTTCCATCAGCTGACGAATGAATAAACAAAGTGTGGTATTCCATGCAATGGATATTATTAAGCAATAAAAAGGAATAGATTATTGATACATGGTACTATGTGTATGAACCTTAAAAACACTGTACTATGTGAGAGAAGCATATAGAAAAGGACACATATTTAAAGTTGCATTTTTACAAAGTGTCCAGAATAGGCAAATCCGTAGATACCAAAAATAGAGTAGTAGTGGCTGAGAGGAGCTGGAGGGGTGGAGGAAAGAGGCCGTGACTGCTGCTAATCGTTATGAGGTTTCTTTTTGGAATAATGAAAATGTTGTGGAATTAGATGATTATGATAGTTCTAAACTGTGAATATACTAAAAACTTCTGCATTGTGCACTTCAAAAGATGAAATTGATTGCATGTGGATTATATTCCAATTTTTAAAATCACTAGTAAGCGGGGTTATTACTTTGAAGACTACTTACAGTAGAGATGGAGTAGTTAATGTAGACCAGTAGTCTCACTAAATGCATGCAGAAAAGCTGAGTGGAGTGTGTGATATTCTGCAGAATGTATAGGTCTGATATGTAATGTAGAAGTTAATCTAAAATGTGATCTTCCTGAAGTCCTTGATAACTAAAATATTACTGGGATATAGAGGAAGATGGAGGCCCAGGGAGATGAGCCCGGTGTTTGGAGCAGTTTTTTCCTTTGGGGCTTATACCAATTCTGGAGGGACCAGCTGACAGCTTCTCAACACTCGGGAGACGGATTAGAGAGCAGGGCCCTCAAGGTGGCAAACCTTGTGAGAAACCCTCGCTCCCAGTTTTGGATTAAAACTTTGGATGTCTGTTCTCTAGGAATGTGGGTAGACAGGAGTATGCAGCAGGCAGGCTTTTATTGGGACTGCAGCTTAGTTTTGAATCACGTTGGTCTCTGAAATTGAATTGAACTGATTCCACAGTGCTATGCTCCAAAGATCCTGAAAGAGGCAAATCTCTCCCCTGGAAGAAATAGTCTCATAAACTTCAAATTATGTCTACAAGATTTTGAAAATAGAATCTTTGGCAAACAATCATAAATAGTCAGGCTCCGAAAAAGACTAAACTATATGAACACAAACCATCAGAATCAACTTTCCCACCCAACCTCTTCTCTCCCCTGCTGCCCCTCTCTCTCCTCCCTCTCTCTCACCCCCGCCATCCTCTCCTCTTCCCTCCCCTTTCCTCCCTTGCCCTCCCTTCCCCTCCCTCTCATTAAAACCGTGGAAGCCAGAGGACAACTTAATGATATCCTCTAAAGGAAAAAAAGAAAATAACTGCAAATGTAGAATTCTGTGCTCAACAAAAGTACCCTGAAAGAGTGAAGTAAGCGGCAAGAGTGGATACCCTGCTGCTGTTCCTGATTCTGGTCTTGGCAGAGAAAGCGTTCAGTCTCTCACAGTTAATATGATGTTAACTTAGGGTTTTTATGCAGGTGCTTTTTTTTAATCAGGTAGAGGAAATGCCCTTATATTCCCAGATTGATGAGCAATTTTTATCAAGAACGTAAGTCGTATTCTGTTAGATGTTTTGTGTGCATTTATTGACATGATTGTATCATTTTTCTTTTTGAAAGCTTTATATGGTGAATTACTTTGATTGCTTTTCAAATATTTAACCACCTTGCACTTCTGTAAAAAACCCCGCTTGCTCATGATGTATTACCCTTTTTATATGTTGTCAGCTCTGATTTACTAAAATTTTGTTACGATATTTTGTATCTGTGTTTATGCGGGAATTCATTTGTAGTTTTCCTGTTTCTTTTTGTCATGTTTTTGACTAGTTTTGCTCTCAGAGTAAAGCTGGCATCATAGAATAAATTGGGAGGTATTACCTCTTCTTCAATTTTGGGGAAGTGTTTCTGTAAAATTTTCATTTCTTCTTTAAATGTTTAGTACAGTGAAGACTTTCAAGCCTCTAGTTTTCTTTGTGGGAAGGTTTTTTAACTACAAATCAATTTCTTTGATGGATTTAGGGTTATTCAGGTTATCTGTTTATCTTGAGTGAGTTTTAGTAGCAGTTTGTTTCTTTTAAGGAATCAAAGGAATTTGTTCATTTCACCTAAGTTACTGAATTTTTGGCATAAAGTTAATATTTCCATATCCTTTAATATTTGTAGAATTGTCATTATGCCACCATTCTCATTTTTTATATTTGTAATTTTTCACTTGCATTTTTCTTCTGATCAGTCTTATTAGAGTTTATCATTTTCACAAAAAAACCAGCTTTCCTTTTCATTGACTATTGTTTTAATTTTTTATTTCACTGATTTATGTTTTGCTCCTATTGCTTCCTGTTGTCTGCTTACATATGATTTAATTTGTTCTTCTTTTTCTAGATTCTTAAGGTAGAATTTGAGAACATCTTTTCTAATACAGACATTTAGTACTATATTATCTCCCTTTAAATAGTGCTTTAACTACATTTCAAAAATTTTAACATATTGTATTTTTACTCTCATTTTGTTCAAATGCTTTTTAATTTTACTTTTGATTTCTTTTTGTGATCCCTAGATTATTTATACATATGTTAAACAGTTTTAAATATGTAGAGATTTTCCAAATATTTTTGTTACTGTTTTCTAATTTAATTCCATTGTGGCCAAATAACAAATTTTATATGATTTTAATTATTTTACATTTAATGAAATTTTAAAAAATATATATTTTATTGATTATGCTGTTACAGTTGTCCCATTCCCTCCCTTTATTCCCCTCCACCCTGCACACCCTCTCCCACCTGCATTCCCCCCCCTTTAGTTCATGTCCATGGGTCGTGCATATAAGTTCTTTGGTGTCTACATTTCCTGTACTATTCTTACCCTCCCCCTGTCTAATTTATGCCTACCAATTATGATTCCTATTTCCTGTACCTTCCTCCACCCCCATTCTCCCCCTCCACCTCCCTACTGATAACCCTCCATGTGATCTCCATTTCTGTGCTTCTATTCCTGTTCTAGTTGATTGCTTAGTTTGTTTTTGTTTTTAGGTTCAGTTGTTGATAGTTGTCAGTTTGTTGTCCTTGTACTGTTCATAGTTTTTTATTTTCTTTTTCTAAGATAAGTCCCTTTAACATTTCATATAATAAGGGCTTGGTGATGATGATCGCCTTGAACTTGACCTTATATGAGCAGCACTTTATCTGCTCTCCCATTCTAAATGATAGTTTTGCTGGATAGAGCAATCTGGGATGTAGGTCCTTGCCTTTCATGACTTGGAATACTTCTTTCCAGCCCCTTCTTGCCTATAAAGTTTCTTTTGAGGAATCAGCTGATAGCCTAGTGAGCACTCTTTTGTGGGTAACTCTCTCCTTTCCTCTTGCTGCTCTTAAGATTCTCTCCTTATCTTTAATCTTGGGTAACTTAATGATGATGCTCCTTGGTGTGTTCCTCCTTGGGTCCCACTTCTTTGGGACTCTCTGGGTGTCCTTGACTTCCTGGAAGTCTATTTCCTTCACCAGATTAGGGAAGTTTTCCTTCATTATTTGTTCAAGTAAGTTTTCAACTTCTTCCTCTTCTCCTTCTGGCACCTCTATGATTTGGATGTTGGAGCACTTGAATTGTCCCAGAGGTTTCTAAGCCTTTCCTCATTTTTTTGAATTCTTGTTTCTTCATTCTGTTCCAGTTGGATATTTATTTCTTCCTTTTGTTCCAAATCATTGATTTCAGTCCCGGTTTCCTTCCCTTCACTGTTGGTTCCCTGTATATTTTCCTTTTTTTCACTTTGTGTAGCCTTCATTTCATCCTTCATTTTGCAACCAAACTCAATAATTTCTGTGAGCATCCTAATTACCATTGTTTTAAACTCTACATCTGACAGGTTGTATATATTCTTGTCACTTTGTTCTTTTTCTGGAGTTTTGCTCTGTTCTTACATTTGGGCCTTATTTCTTCATCTCAATGCACCTGTTATGTGGTAAAGGGTGGAGCCTTGGGTATTCACCAGGGTCGGGCAACCCTCCTTGCTGCTTTGTGGTGCTATCTTTGAGGGAGGGATCTGAGAGGGAACAATGCCGTTTGCTTGGCTCTTGCCCTGCTTTCAGTCATTTCCCCCACTACCCACAAGGAAACTGGGCCCTTCTGGTGCTGATTCCAGGGTGTGTGTGGGTTTGTGTACGTTCTAGGATCCTGTGAGTCTCTCCAACCAACTCTCCTGTGAGGCTGGGAGTTTCTTCCACCACCAAAACCCCCACAGGTTTTTTTAGTCAGAGGTTTTGTTGCTTTATTTCCCCCATGCTGGAACCCTGAATTTCACAGTCTTTCTAGCTCCCTAGTTGTTCCTCCTGGTTTATCCTCACAGAAATGTGGGACTGCCAGGGATGGCCTCACCCACCTGGTCCTCTAGCCACTGCCTTGCCGCTCATCCTCTCCACTCCAACTGCCTCTCTCTGCTCCATCTACTGGTCTGGATGAGTGTTTCTTTTTCAACTCCTTGGTTGTTGAACTTCCATACAGTTCAATTTTTTGGCAGTTCTGGTTATTTTTTGTTTTTAAATTTGTTGACCTTCTTTGTGTGAGGAGACAAAGTGTGTCTACTTATACCTCCATCTTGGCTGGAAGTCTTCATTGGATTTTTGGAAGGGTGAAATGAGACTGTATATAGAAAGCACTTGGTGCCTGACACAGTGCCTGACATATTGAGAAGAGCCACCATTAGCAGGAGCAGTAGAGGCAGTAATAGTAGTAGCTGATGCTGTTAATGTTTGCTTCTCTTATTTACATCTTTATGTTTGTGTTCTTTTTCTCTGCACGGAATGCAGTTTTTCTCATTTGTACTTGTCTGAATTTTATTTGTCTTCAAAGCTCTTCTCTAGTTCTCTACCCCAGTGTCACTGCTTTCCCCCTAGTTATCTTTCCTCTTCAGAATTCCCGAACCCTTTTTGTTTAGAATACTTATTACTTTCATATGCTTGTCTGTCTCTCCACTTCCCCTTAAAAGGTGAGAAATGCCTTGGGGGCAGATTGTGTAATTCATTTTTCATACTTTCTAAAGCACAGCATCTTACATAGAATTGTGTCAAAAAGTATTTGTTGAATAAATAAGTGTCGACAGAAGTAACACCTGCTTGAGTGTGATTGATAGGGTAATAATATGGGTGTAATAATTTAAAGTTTTAATTTCAGCATTTCACCTAAAATGTCATATGGTGTGCTTGAGTCTGATATTGTTATGTTATAGAATTACATGCTTATGATTTTATAATAAAGGATTTTGTAATAAAAATAGGGTATTTTTTTTGTTGGGCATTGTATATTATTCACTATAATCAATAGCCCTTTGACTCAAAGGAGCTTACTCTTACTTCTTTAGGAACTTCTGTAAATTCTTCATTAATCATTGGTACATTTTGAAAAAAAAAAAATTGTCACAAAAATGACACTGTTGGCCCCAAGGAGACTAATTAAATAAAGGCCCTGTAGCAGAACACAATATTAGCAAAAACTGACCAAGTGACAATGCTTTGGATTCAGCAGATATTTTTCTGTGTTGTCTCTCATTTGTTACTGTTCCAAAGCCACTCTGTTCCTAATGGTGACTATCTTGGTACAAAATTGAACTGTGAAGTAAGCATTTGTGAATAACAATGGATCTAAAATCCATGTTACTGGGCAAAAATAGCACATAAAATATAATACATTAAAAATGCTATTAAATATCTCATTCAGTTTGTTATAACTGAGAAATTGTCTTAAGGAGTGGCACCTTCATTTTGTGTGCAGATAGGTGTTCTCTGGTGACCATTCCCACAAGCTGGAAAGTGGGTAGGCTGAGAGGGAATCTCCACTTGAGAATGTGGCACTGCTCCAGCTTGTCCTTCAGCATAATACATACCTTGTCCTTGTTAAAGGAGGTTTGCCATTTGCCTTCATGCCTTTAAAAATATTTTTGGTCATTTTGAAATAATTGATTCATAAATGGCATACTATCATTATATCGCGAGTGCTCCAAGGCCAAGAGGCACGTGTTAGAAACAATAAATATTTAACTTATATAGACATATTATTTACTTCTTAAATATTGATCAACACATTAAAATGGTAATATTTTTCCATTCAAGATGGCCATACCTTACTGGACCATAAAATGCTTTGTTTGTTTGGTTTTTTTAGTTATAATATAGAATATTATTTGGGGATTTTTGTAAGGTAAACTTGTTTTGTATCCTGCAGAAGTGTGCTTATGTAATCTACTCAGTTGTCAGGTGGTTCTATGCTTGAGGCCCACATTGAGAACTTCTTTTTTTTTTGTTAAAGGCCAGTTCTTCCTTATACCTGAGGGAGGACTGTGGGGAGGGACGGAAGAGGATTGCAAAACATGACTAATTAGTAAACCAGTTGGACAGATTTTTAAATTGTGAGATATTTTTCTTTACTGATATAAAATTTGATACCGGCACTTTGCAAAGGCCTTTAATTTCTTGTTTTCATATCAGAATCTCAAGAAAATTGATTGGGAGACTAGGTAGTAAGCTTGGGTACAAAAGAAGGTTTTTAAAGTGTTACCCCACGTTAGCATTTTCTGCTGAACTTGAGGAATAAATACTTTTTTGTGATGTATGGGTTTCGTGTTTTTATTAACTATGTAGGGAAGCTTTTCTGCTGCAGTGGCTGAGCCTAAGTCGCAAAGATTTTAGCCCTTCCTTGTATCAGTGTTCCACCTCATTAACTTCATTGTTAGAGCTTTCACACTTCAGTGATTTAAATAAAATGATCCAAATGTAGTTCTGTTGTCTTCTCTTTCCATCTGTCTCCTTGTTGAGGTCTATATGATTATGTACTTAGTTTTGTGTTGTCGTGTAGACTCTGTTGTTAGTTGTGTTAAGTGCAAGACGATGATGAAGGGAAGCTGTTGTATAACTAAGTGTCTCACAGTATTGAAGCCCTGGGCAATATGGAAATGTATTTATAAGGATAAACTGGTCACTTCTTCAACCAGTGTTCTATCATTTGTATCTTCAGATGGTCTTCAGAGACCAGGTGCTTCACAGCTGTAAGACTCCATTTTATTGTGGAGTTAAGATTGGTAATTGCAGTTGACCCTTGGACAGCACAGGCTGCCGACCCCTGTGCAGTCAAAAGTACGTGTATAACTTTTGACTCCGCCAAAACTTAACTACTAATAGCCCACCGTTGACTGGAAACCTTACTGAAAACATAAACAGATGAATAATAAACAGTTGATTTTTTATGTTATATGGATTATGTATTCTTACATTAAAGTGAGCTAGAGAAAGATGTTATTGAGAAAATCATAAGGAAGAGAAAATTTATTTGAAGTACTGTATGTATTTATTGGAAAAAATCCAGGTCTAAGTGGACCCACACAGTTTAAATCTGTGTTGTTCAAGGATCAACTGTATATATGAGCTTTCATATATATCTTCTGGTATTTATAGGCCTGGAACCCAAAAAAGGGAGAGCTTTGCTTAAAAGCAACCTATGTTTGTCCTTTAAAATGTTTCATAAGCATTTTTGGGAAAAGTAGGAATTATGCAATGAACTTGCAATCAAAGTCACCTTTGCAAATCTTTGCAACTACTTGCAAATGGTTAACATATTTAGGGAGTAAGGCTTTTTCTACATGATTTACTACCTGATGTGTGCACTCCTTAGCAATATATATCCCAAATGCAAGTTTGATGTCTTCATTAAAGATGTAGAGAAAAATTAGTTCATATAACTTGAGTTTGGGAATGAAGCTGGCATGTTATTAGACATACTGCATTTAAAAAAATAGTTAATTACTAAGATATGTCATTAGATAATTTTATGGAGATTAATCTATATTTAACTATTTAAATTGAGCAATGAGTTTCATTCTACGTAAGTTTAGGTATTGACATCAGATAATGATGATCATTTCTAACCATTTCTTTTATTTTCCAGCTCACCAGCGACTGGAACCAGCAACGCTGTCAGGGATTGTGGCGTTTATCCTTAGTCTTTTATGTGGAGCTCTGAATTTAATTCGAGGCTTTCATGCCATAGAAAGTCTCCTGCAGGTACCGTACTATTTTTGCAATTTCAGGTGACTAGTGTCTGTTGAATCTGCTTGTTACACAGAATTGATTTGGTTTGATTATTAGTACAACCTACAATGTACGCCCAGATTTTGTATTATTTATACATGCCTTAGTCTCCCCTTCCTCTAAAAACACTTAAAAAAAAATCCCAGTGATTTCTAGTTGACTGTCTCAATTAACACGCATTTACTATTTATCCTGCAAGAAGCACTATTTATGGGTACTCTGGGGACATTAAGATATGTGTGACAATTGCCCTGGCTGGTGTAGCTCAGTGGATTGAGCGCGGGCTGCGAACCAGGCATCGCAGGTTCGATTCCCAGTCAGGGCACATGCCTAGGTTGCAGGCCATGTCCCCCAGCAACCGCACACTGATGTTTCTCTCTCTCTCTCTCTTTCTCCCTCCGTTCCCTCTCTAAAAAATAAATAAAATCTTTAAAAAAAAAAAAAGATATGTGTGACATAGGCCCTGCAGTCTCAGAGCTTAGAGTTGAATTTGGGAGGCAAAGAAGCCCACAAATAAAGCCAAGTGCCAACTACACAGAGCGCAGAAGTGGAGCACACTCCAGAGCGTGCAGCTCTCCTTTCCCTTGTTAATACTCGCTTTCTCTGAAGATGTTCTGACACTTCCACATTGTAAGTCAGATCTCTCTTTAGGGGAGTCAGCATTAAATTCTAAAAACCCACTCCACACGCAGTATATTCTGTTTTAAATTGCTGTTAGCTTGGGAAACACTCAGAGAGTACCATCCCGAGTACCCTCTGAATGTTCTCAGCTCTGTGACACCCATAGCAGAGGACATCACAGGTTCCAGGAAGCTGCGCTGTCCCTCGAGTGGGGGATGGAGGGTAGCATCTCATTACTTCCCAGTTCCTCTTCCAACCATCCTGGGCCTTCAGGTAAAGCTCCTTTTTCATTTTAGGCACAGGACTGCTGGATATCATTTCTTGGTGCTCTTGCCCTTGTTCCCTAGCCAGGTCAGCTGTACTCCAGTAGGAGTTCAATTTGGAGCCAGTTACTCAACCTGCCAAAAAAGAAACAAAGGCAATTTGGAGACTGTGGACTGAAAAGGCTAATAAATAAGATACTCTTTTGCTTAAAAAGCAAGCTTGATGTAGTGGAAAGAACAGTAGTGTTTGTGAAAGAGAAAGAGAACGTTGGCACAGCTCAGCGACTGATTCACCCTGTGACTTTGAATGGCTCACCTTGCTTTCTGATCCTCAGTTTCATTGCTCATTGACTGAAGGAGAAGGGGCGGATTTGATGAGTATTTCTTGAAACATGGGTTGCATTTACCACTAGTTATACAATGGATGACTGTAGACCAGTGATTTTCAACCTTTTCCATTTCATGGCACACATAAACTAATTACTAAAATTCTGCAGCACACCCAAGAAATATGTTTTGCTGACCTGAGAAAAAAATAAGTATAATTTTGATTAATTCACAATGGATGGCTATCCATGTGTTGGCTGTTGTCATTTTTAAATTTGACAGTCTAAGGGAAAAGAGGTCAGTGTCCCCCCAAATAGGTATTACGTGTTTTAAAAATTCTTGTAGCACACCAGTTGAAAATTGCTGCGGTAGATGATAGAGGGGTGAACATTTTTAATTTTAAGAATTAATGTATTTAATGTATGTTAATATGTAGAATCTGCTTGGTAAGGGATACGAGTTTCTATTAATGATAGAGAAATAAAACCTTCCTTTTAAAATACATACATTTTAATAAAGAGTCGAATTTATGAAATTTATTATATTAATAGTGGTGTAATTTAGAGTTGGCAAAAATGGTGAAGGTGGTACTTTAAGGTTAAAATGTTCTAGTTAAAAAAATTCTCTGGTTGTTTGAAATTAGCAGATTAATAAATAAGGGTTGAAAAAGTCCTGGGTTGGAAAAAGTTTTCAGAAAAGCCACAGACCCTTACCTTCCCTGACTCAGAAGAGAGTGTGTAAGCTGTGAGATCTGAGGCTTACACCACATTACTTTTAAGTTAAAAACCAGACAGTTCTGTCATATATCACAAAACATGTTAAAGGAAATTATTTCTTTTGGGCACTCAGCTATCTTATTTCTCTTCTTCCTGGGCTGCTGCTTTTCTTCTTCCTCTGATTTACAACTTTAAGACTAAGGGAAGTGGTATAAACTACAGCTTTTCATGCTTTTGAGCTGCTGCACCTGACTAGTGTGTGCCTTGATTCGTAAGAGTTTCATGTTCTCTCTCTGATCAGTAATATCTTTGACTCAATACTGCTGGTTTTGGGGTTTCAGAAGAACAATACAGGCATACCTTGTTTTATTGCACTTCACAGATTTATTTACAAACTGAAGGCAAGACCCTCTATCAGCAAAAAAATTACAAATGATTTTATTGTGACACTTTGTTGCAGTGTTCTGGAACAGAACCCACAATAAATATATCCAAGACATGCCTATAATCTGATTAAACCAATT
Source organism: Tonatia bakeri (assembly GCA_004024845.1). Lineage (NCBI taxonomy): Eukaryota > Metazoa > Chordata > Mammalia > Chiroptera > Phyllostomidae > Tonatia > Tonatia bakeri. Next base: position 65,816 of record PVIA01004735.1, read on the forward strand.
ACCACCTGTATCTGACTTGTAGCTCTGAAATTTCTTAGACTATTTACATTTTAAAAAGACATCACAGTTCAAAATCAATATCTTATGAACATTAATGCAAAAATCCCCAACAAAATATTAGCAAATTAAATCCAGTGGTGTATAAAAAGAATTATACACCATAACCAAATGGGATTTATTCTAATATACAAGGCTGCTTCAACACTTGAAAATCAGTTAATGTAATCCATCACATCAATAGGCTAAACAAAAACCATATGATCATATCAGTAGATGCAGAAAAGCATTTGACAAAATTAGATACCCTCATAAACTCACAGGAAACTAGGAATAAACGGGAATTCTTCTACTTGATAAAAAAAATCTACAGAAATCCTGAGCTAACAACATATTTGAGGAGAAGCTAGATGCTTTCTCCCTCAGATTGGGCGCAAGGATGTCAGCTGTCACCATTCCTATTCAGCATTGTATTGGAAGACCTAATTAATGCAATTAGACGAGAGAGCCAAAGGTATAAATATTGGGAAGGAAGAAATACCACTGTCTCTATTCACAAGTGGTATGATTGTCTATACAAAAAATCCCAAAGGATCAATTCCTGGAACTCGTAAGTGATTAGTAAGGTCACAGGATCCAAACTTAATGTATAAAAGTCAATTGCTTTCCTATATATCAGCAAGGAATGATTGAAATTTAATATTTGAATAATATTTATATTGGCACTCCCAAAATTGAGGCACTTAAGAATAAATCTAACAAAATATATTCAAGATCTATATGAGGAAAACTATAAAACTCTAATAAAAGAAATCAAGGAAGCCCTAAATAAATGGAGAGATATTCTATGCTCATGGATAGGAAGACTCAGTATTGTCAAGATGTTCTTCCCAAGTTGATCTATAGACTCAACACAATTCTAATCAAAATCCTAGCAGTTATTCTGTGGGTATTGACAAAGTGATTCCAGAATTTATTGGAGAGGTAGAAGACCCAGGATAGCCAGTGCAATACTGAAGAAAAAGAAAGAAGACATACTACCCAACTTGAAGACTTACTATTAAGCTATAATAATTAAGACTGTGTGGTATTGGAAAAGCAATACACAGATAGATCAATGGAATAGAGTTCAGAGCCAAGAAATATACTCTCACAAATACGTTCAACTGTGCTTGACAAAGAAGCAAAGCAATTCAGTGGAGAAAGGATGTTCTTTTCAACAAATGGTGCTGGAACAGCTGAGCATCTACATGCAAAAACATGAATCTAAACACAGATCTTACAACTTTCACAAAAAAATGTTTAACTCAAAATGGTTCACAGACCTAAGTGTAAAACATGAAACTATAAAAATTATAAAAGATAATAGAAAAAAAAACTATGCAACCTTGAGTTTGGTGATAAATTTTTAGATACAACACCAAAAGCATGATTTATGAAAGAAAAACTGGTGAATTAGGCTAAATTAAAAAGCTTCTGCTCTATGAAGCACATTAAGAAACTGGAAAGATAAGCCACAGACTAGAAGAAAATATTTGGAAAACACATCTGACAAAGGTCTTGCATCCAAAACATACAAAGAGCTCTTAAAACTGAAGAAAACAAACAACTTGTTTAAAAAAGAACTTGGCAAAAGAACTTAACAGGCACCCCACAAAAGGACAGGAAAAGATGCTCACATCATAGGTCATTAAGGAATTACAAATTAAAATATTAAGATACCACTAAACATCTATTAGAATGGCAACAATAAAGACAAAAAAAACCTTGACAATACCAAGAGCTGATGAGCATATAGAACAATAGGGCCTCTTCATGCATTGCCGATGGGAATGCAGAATGGTACAGTCACTTCAGGAGACAGTTGGACTGTTTCTCACAAAGCTAAACACACTCTTACCGTGCGATCCAGAAATCATGCTCCTCAGTATATTTACCCAAATGAGTAGAAAACTTGTGTCTACACAAAAGCCTGCTACACAAAAGCCTGCACATGAGTGCCTATCTCAACTTTATTCATAATTTCAAAAAACTGGAAGCATCTTTGAAATCTCAAGGTGAATGAATAAACAAACTGTGATGGTCTGTACAATGGAATATTATTCAGTAATGAAAACAAATGAGCTATCAAGCCGTAAAAAGACGTGGCTAAACCTTCAATTTATATTGCTTAATGAAAAAAACCAGTCTTGAAACCGCATGCTCTGCATTCCAACTATAGGACATTCTGGAAAACATAAAACTATAGGGACAATGAGTAAAGGGAGGAGTGGTTGCCAGGGCTTTGGAAGGAGGGAGGAAGGATGACTAGTTGGAACATGGGATTTTTAGGCCAGTGAAACTGTTCTGTACATTATGTAGTGGTGGTGGTGGTTATACTTTTCTTGAAACCTAAGGATGTATAACAGGGCAAACACCATATTAGTGCAAGATGTTAATAACAGGAACCTGAGCAGGGGAAAAAGGTATATAAGCACTCTACTGCTTAAGTTTCTGTAAACCTAAAATTGCACCAAAGATAAAAATGTATTAATTAAACACACATTCACAGAGCACATACTGGCATTCACACGCGTCAGATAGGGAACGGAGGTTCAAGACCAGAGCCCCAGTCAGAAGGGAACATAGGTTCAAGAATCTGATTCATGTTTCAAGGTCAGATGTGCAATCATGTGCCCTCTGAAAACAATAGTCATACTGAGAAAGCCAGTGAGAGAAGAGGGACCAGGTCCTCCGACCTTGCACGTACCAGTTCCCAACTACTCCCACCAAAGATGGGCTGGAAAAATAACAGTTGATTTTAATTTACATTAATTTGCATAAATAAGCTCTGGAAAGATAAGAAACTAATAAATGTGATGGGAACTAGATAGAAGGTAAGTAGAGTGGAAATGAGAATCTTCACAATATAACTTCTTATATGTTACTTTTATTTTTGAACCATATGAACATATTATTCAGATTTTAAGTAATAAAATGAATATTTATTATCTCCTATTATGTTAGCAGGAAAAAGACAACTTTTGTCAAACCAACTTAATAGGTAGATTTTCAAGTAATGAAAATTTCAGGCAGAGTAAAGGTAAATATTTTTATAAGGAGTAAGGAGATCCTGGGTAGTTTTCTATTTTTGTAGCTTCTTCTTGACTCTATCTTAGAGTCCACAGTTTCCTAGAAGCTTCAAGGTTTTTTGTGTTAAACAGATTCTTAAAATTGTGGTGGTGAGGCGTGAAAGGAGCATGAGGTAAATTATGGACAGGGGAAGTGGTCTTTTTTATTAGTAAATCATTTATAATTTGGGGACAATCTAGATGCTTATAACTTTGAAGATGTGTCTTTTTGATATTTGATACAGAATTCTTTCATTTTCACTGATGTTCCACAGTAAATTTACTGCAACAGTGCTGCTTTCTCCTGAGGCAAGAAACTGTAAATTGGTCCATATGGAATGGTTAGCTATCTGGAAACGAGGGGCCTGGTTGTGTTGTTCTCTTAGCATTATTTTTTTTTAATTATATGTTATTGATTATGCTGTTACAGTTCCAATTTTTCCCCCTTTGCCCTCAACCACTCAGCACCCCCCACTCCCTCAGGCAATCACTACACCATTGTACATGTCCATGGGTCATACGTGTAAGTTCTTTGGCTACTCTGTACTGTACTTTACACCCCCACCGCTATTCTGGAACTACCTATTTGCACTTCTTAATTCTCTCACCTGTTCACCCATACCCCCTGATCCCCCTTCCATCTGGCAACCATCAAAATGCTGTCTGTATCCATGATTCTGTCTCTGTTCTTGTTTGCTTAATCTGTTTTTTAGATTTAATTGTTGATAAATGTGTATTTACTGCCATTTCATTGTTTGTAGTTTTGATCTTTTATTTCAAAACACTTGAGAGAGAGAGAGAGAGATACTTTGATCAGTTGCCTCTCGCATGCCCCAACTGGGAAACCTGGCTCACAACCCAGGATGTGCCCTGACTGGGAATCAAAGTCCATGATCTTTTGGTTCACAGGCCAGTACTCAGTCCACTGAGCCACACCAGCCAGGGCTGAGTGTCTTTTTCTTGAATAAGTCCCTTTAACATTTCATGTAAGAAAGGTTTGGTGATGATGAACTCCTTTAGTTTTTTCTTGTCTGGGAAGCACTTCATCTGCCCTTCAATTCTAAGTGACAGCTTTGCTGAGTAGAGCAGCCTTGGCTGTAGGTCCCTGCTTTTCATGACTTTGACTATTCCTTGCCAATCCCTTCTTGCCTGCAAAGTTTCTTTTGAGAAATCAGCTGATGGTCTTATGGGAACTCCTTTGTAGGTACCTAGCTGCTTTTCTCTTGCTGCTTTTAAGATTCTCTATCTTTAACCTTTGGCATTTTTTTAAAATGATGTGTCTTGGAGTGGGCCTCTTTGCATCCACCTTGTTTGGGACTCTCTCTGCTTCCTGGACTTGCATGTCTGTTTCCTTCACCAAATTAGGGAAGTTTTCTTTCATTATTTTTTCAAATAGATTTCCAGTTTCTTGCTCTTTCTCTCCTCCTCCTGGCACCTCTATGATGCAAATGCTGGAACTCTTGATGTTGTCCCAGAGGCTGCTTACTCTGTCCTCATTTTTTGGATTCTGTCCTCTTCTCATTGTTCTGACTGGTTGTTTTTGCTTCCTTATGTTCAAAATAATTGATTTGATTCTTGGTTTTATCCACTCTACTGTTGTTTCCCTGTATATTGTTCTTTCTTTCAATTAATGTATCCTTTGCTTCTGACTGGATCTTTTTTATGTTGTTGAGGCCCTCACTAAGTTCCTTGAACATCCTTAAAACCACTGTTTTGAACCCTGCATGTGATAGATTGCTTATCTCCATTTTGTTTAGCTCTTTTTCTGGAGTTTTGAGCTGTTCTTTCATTTGGGCCATGTTTCTTTGCTCCTTTTGGCAGTGTCCCTGTGTTTGTTTCTATGTGTTAGGTAGAGCTGCTCCATCTGCATGTCTTGGTGATGTAGCCTAATGTAGTAGGTGTCTTGTAGGGTCCAGTGACACAGCCTCTCCTATCACCCAAGCTGGGTACTTGAGGTGCACCTTTCATGTGGGCTGAGTACACCCTCCTCTTATAGTTGAAACCTGGTTGCTGTTGGCAGGTCAGTGGGAGGGATTTGCCCAGGCCAGTCAGCTGCAAGGATTGACTGTGACCACTTGCCACCAGCCTCTGCCCTCTGTGGAGGATCAGCTGTGTGGGGGGCAGGGTAGGGTGGTGGTGCTCCAACGTGATCTGTAGCTGTCCAGTGGGTGCACAGGCTCTGGAGTTTCCTGGGTGGTGCAGGCCAAGGTCAGCCCCATTGTGTGCTCTGCCTAGGTCCACCCTGCCTCAGCTACAAAGCAATCTGAGATGGCTACTACTTGTGATGGGTTTGGAGATTCCCATGTGAGGCCAAGCTGTGTGTCTAGACTGGCTGCTGCTAGTGCCCTCCCTGGGGCTTACTGAGGGCAGGTATTCCTTGTTTGACAGTATTTAGGAGTTAGTGTTTAGGAGGAGCTTGAGCGGAGACCAGTCATTCATACGGAAAAGCAGGTTGGGTGGGCCTGTAAATTGGATGGGGCGGAGTATCTAGGGAAATCCAAGGTGCTTTTTAACAGAATTAGCCAGAGTGATGGAGTCTCAGATATGGTACCAGTTTGCCATCTGTTGGGGGAGGATTTAGGAAAGAGTTGATGGCCTCTGCTCGCCTTGATGCCAGACACTTCAGTTCCTCCCTTGATGCCACTGGTGCCTTTCAAGCTGCTTCCCCAGTGCTGGAGCTCAGAAAGAGTAAGTCTGAGTAGGGGAGTCCCTGTGTGGGTTCTTTAAGAGTAACTGGTTGGGCTCCAGAAGTTCCTTCCAAGACTCAATCCCCACAGGTTTTTGTAGCCAGAAGTTGTGGGGACTTATCTTCCTGGCACTGGAGCCCTGGGGTAGGGGGCTTGGTGTGGGGCTGGGCCTCCTTGCTCCCCCTCCTGAATTTTTATCCACCACACTCAGATGTGAGACCCGCCTTTTCCACGTCTCTGACCCTCCTACCAGTCTGGATGGGTGTGGTCTCTTTAATACTGTAGTTGTCAGACTTCCATTCAACCTGATTTCTGAGGGTTCTGAGTGATGGTTGTTCTATATTTTAGTTTTAATTTTGAAGTGGTTATACAAAGGGGCAAGCTATGTCTGCCTACGCTGCCATCTTGACCAGAGGTGATGAAGGCCTGTCACTTTTCTTTGCATTACATAATTCTTTTCCCACTTCTCCTCGGAGTCAATGAGTGATATTACCTGGAGAGATTATGTTCACATGCCACTACATATGTATGTATATATTTGTTTATGTAATTATTAATTTAAAAATATTTTTACATAAGTGGTAGTATACTCTTTATACTAATTTGAATCTTTTTCCACCTAAGAATATGTAAGAGATCATTTCATATTGGTATATGGAGATCTATTACATTTTTTCAGATGACTGCATAGCATTTTTAAATTTGTATTCCCTTCTCCCCTACCACACATTTTATTTGGAAAAAGTCAAAGTTACAGGAGGTTTAAAAAACAATACAATTAACATTCACCTGGATACCAACCTACCTTCCTTTCTCTCTCTTTCTTTCTTCCTTTCTTTCCTTTTTTTTTTCTTTCCTTTCTGTGAATCACCTGAAAGTAAAGTTATAAGTATCATGACAGTTTATTCTGCAGTCACTCAATATGTCTGTTTTAAGGTCTAGGACATTCTCTGCATGAACACAATGCCCTTGTTATATCCAGGAAATTTCAGATCAATGCAGTAGGTATTATCTAATATAAAATCTCTATTCAAATTTCCACAACTGACCCCAAATATCCTTTATAGTGTTTTCTTCTCTCCCCAGTCTAGAAACCAGTCAAGAGTTAAGACTTGCACTCATTTACAGTAGGCTGTTCTTTAATTTACTACTATTTAATTAGATTACTAAACTATATCTGTGGGGAAAATTCTTTCCTGAAGCAGATTTAAGTATTTTCTAAACATAATTATTTGGATACTCCACTAGCAACTCCAAAATAGCATGTCCAAAATGAACTCAATGTTTTCTACTCTCAAATCTAATACTTTTCTTCCTATATTCCCAGCTTAGTGAAAGGTATCATTCAAATGTTGCCTAAACAAAACCCTGGGAGTCATCCTGACTCTTCCCTCTTTGAAACTGCCTGTGCTGTTCCCTTTGCCTGGAATTCTCTTCCTACGTTGTCTGCCTTGTCTACCAGTTCATCCTTTAGGACTTATGTTAAGCCTTCCTCTGCCAGACCTTTCCTGACCCCTTTTTTCTCCAGGCAGAATCAGATGGGTCTACACTAGGCGCCCTTAGTACCCTGCACACATATCTATGTTATCAGTGATCACTTTGGGTGGGAATTGTTGGTTTATGTATTTCCCGTCTTGATTAGAGAGTGAGTTTCTTGAGTTGGTATGGACTCATTTTCTATCCTAGGTCTAGTAACACAGTACTGGCTCATTAGGGCTTAATGAATATTTATTGAATGGAAGGGTATGTTTATAGACAATATTCTCTTTACCAAGTAGAAATAAAGAATTTTCAAAGGTCAACCCAGTCTAGCATGCATTTGTTGAATTCCTACTATCTACACAGTTTCATGCAAATAGTAAAGATTTATTTTTTGCCTTGAAGAAGGGTTAAGGTCTGAGAAGATAAGGCTAGTACACTACAGGCTTAAACAATGCAGAAGGTAATCTAATTATCCAATGAATGATGTAGACAGTAACCTTACAGAGAAATGAACTTAGTGATTTTTTTGAAAAGATTTTATTCATTTATTTTTAGAGAGAGGGGAAGGAAAGGAGAGAAACATCAATGTGTGAGAGATACATCAATCCATTACCTCTCACAAGCCCCCAACTGGGGACCTGGCCAGCAACCCAGGCATGTGCCCTGACTGGGGATCAAACCAGCGGCCTTTTGGTCCGCAGGCTGGCACTCAGTCAATACACTGAGCCACACCAGCCAGGGCAGTGAATGTTTTTGAGTACTTTCTATGTGCCAGTTACTGTTCTATGTGTTTTCAAATGTTATTTCATTTAATCTCTACAACTTTTATTTTTCAAAAAAGGAAATTTAAGTTAAATAGTCTAAAAATCATACAGCTGCTAAGTAAAGATTTTAACCCAAATTTGACTGGCTCAAGAAACATGGTCTATTGTATTCCAAAGGCAATTAAGAGAGTTATAAAGTGATATTGTCGATTTAGGGGGGAAATAATAAACAACTGTAGGACAATAATTAAATTATAGTAGTATATCCCCATAATGAAAGGTTATATAAACATAACAAATCATGTGGTTAAGGAATATCTTAAGAGTGTTTATGTGTTTATGATATAATGTGACTACAAAGCAGTAGATAAAAGTATGATTCTAGTTTTTTTAAATGTGCATATTTTTTACAGAAAATATCAGAAAGAAGTACATAAAATGGTTAGCAGAATTCTCCCAGAGTTGAGGTATTATGGACTATATGAATTTCTTCTTTGTAACAATCTGTTTTCCAGATTCTCTACAATGAAGATAAATTTTTATAATCAGATAAAAGATCATTGAAAAAGTAAAGGATTAAGAAAAATAATCAGGCAGAACTTGCAGGGTGGGGCAAAAGTAGGTTTACAGTTGCTCACAGGGAAAGTAATATAATAATAAATAACACAAGAATAAACTTTCATGTAGTCACAACTATAAACCTACCTTTGCCCCACCCTGTATTTAAAGCTTAGAATTATTAAAGTGGAGGCTTCATGGTGGCCTTGCCTGCCTCTGGGGTTGAACAGTCCCTGAGCATCCCAGACAGACTAATGGCTCCTGTTTTAAGATCATCTCTAGGATAGGCCACTCTCCCTCTGCCTTACTGTCGGTTCTGTTGCCCAACAGCAAATGGAAAAGGAATTTTCTCCTTATGTTACTTCATGAAGACACAGTCATGAAGGATACTCTCATGTGTTATGGAAATGTTCATGGTATTAAAGGTATTTTTTCGGAAGTAAGGGGCAGATTTATGCTCCTGCCTAGGTTTTGCATTCTACTTCGTGAAAACATTGAAAGAACTAATAACTGTAGACATTTAAGAGGAGTCAGAAAGGAATAGAGAAACATGGGCTGTTACATGTTTCTGTTGGTTTTCTTTCAGAAGGAATGTTCCGTGTGACACATCTCTGTGTTTCCTCTGGGTGGCCGTTTTTCTGGCACAGAAGCGTGACTGATTTTTCTCATTGGGATTTAGCACACTCTAGTGGGCAGTAGCTTTTCATGATTCTTTTTTTTTTTTTTTTTTTTTTTAAATCTTGTCAAATTGCTGTATCAGTTCAGTGATGTGCTTCCTAAATAGTAAAGTGTGTCAGTATTTATTTGGGTTAAGTAATGACCCCAGTGAGCAAGACTAACTTTACAGGGCACTGGGGTGTTGTGCATTTTTATCTGGTTTCTTCAGAAGAGAGGAGAGACTTTTAAACGGAAACTTTTTTCTATTGATTGTCATCTTCTCATAGGTAAAATGAAATGGACCTGCAGACCAAAACATGGAGGAACACTGGTGGTTTTCCTCTACCTCACACCCCTTGGACCTTACCATGTTTTATGGTTCCCTCTTAGGGCTCTTGAGAATTTTTATATATACCACTTTGTGAAAATTTTGACCATTTGTGCATAAATGTCTTCATATCCTATCCCAATGGATTGTTTTTAAAAATGGACTTCCACCAGAAGAAAAGTAATTTTTTATTTTCTTTTTGCAGAGTGATGGTGAGGATTTTAATTACATCATTGCATTTTTCCTTGGAACAGCAGCCTGCCTTTACCAGGTAAGTTCTCTCCTAGTTTTAAGAAACACTTTTCCATTATTGTTTGTTTGTAGTATCAGTTCTAATAATTGCTTGTATACTTTAAATAAATAAAAATAATGTGTAAGGGTTTTTTTTTTTTTTTTGCCTTCTTTTAATTTGAACCTCTATTAGCTTTGTGACCTACCTTTCTATTTTGGGTGGATGTAGATCCCAGTGAACTTGACGTTAACTCTGTCCAGTGTTGGGCTTTAGTGGTCCATGCCATTTGCCTATAGCAGTAAAGATTACTTCTAAAGTTTGTGGTGACTGGTTGGTCATTCAGCATCCAGGCTCTGCTTACATTCTAGGCTGAGGATTTTGTACTTTTAGGAAAGTCTTTGAACAGGGGACAGCAAAGGCCGGGTTTTAGCAGAGATGATAGGATGGATTGTCAGAGCAGGGAGATTGGAAGCAAGGAAATGAGTTGGGAGGTGATTCCATGACTTCAGGCAGAAGGTAATGAGAGGTGATGGCAGTTAGGGATGTGTGTGAGGGGAAGGATGCCGAGAAGAAGACTGCTGGGACTTGACAGAATAGATATGAGACGTAAGGAGGGAGGCGGTTTTGCACCAGGTGACAGGGAGATGGGTACTCATGTTTCCAAGAAGAGAGGAGGCACAGGTTTGTAGGGAGGAGCAGGATAACCATGCCAGTTACCCAAACTACAAACTGTCTTCGCTGAAACATATGAGAGCAAACAAGGCCTTCCGATCAGACTTTTACAAGTAACACATTTCTCTGGTTTGCGTACAAAGAACATTAGAAAGATTCAAGACTGCAAATATAAAGCCACCTAAAATTCAGTGGAACTCTCTAGTGAAATATTTTGGATAGAAGTATTAGACTTTTATGTAAAGATGCATTAAAAATTTTAATCCCAGTGACCCCATTTTTTAAAGTCTCCTGATTTTTCTTAATTAACCTTTAGAAAATATTTTTCTCTTAAATTTGACACATTTAATTATAATGAATGACATTTCATGCAGGAAATATGAAAATTTGTATTTGTTAATGTCACAGTGCTTTAATTTTAAGAAGTATTCTTGTATAGATTTTCTAAACTTTTATCTCTACAATCCTGCCACACAAGGAATGTTACCTCATTTTTGAAAAAAAGAAACCTGAGGCAGCTTCATTATTATCTAGAGGTCACATAGCCAGTAAGTAAATGGTGGAGTCAGGACTTAACTCTGAGTCTTCTGATTTTATTTTTTATTTTTAAAGATTTTATTTATTTTTAAAAAGAGAGAAAGTAAGGAAAAAGGGTGAGAAACATCAACGTGTAGTTGCCTCTTGCACGCCCCCTACTGGGGACCTGGCCTTCAACCCAGGCATGTGCCCTGACTGGGAATCTAACTGGCGACCCTTTGGTTCGCAGGCCGGCACTCAATCCACTGAGCCACACCAGACAGGGCTTCTGATTTTAAATATTGTGTTCATTCTACTTGCTGTCTCTAAACATAATTTCTACATTTGTATAATTTTTATAATGTTACAACCTAATGATTCTAAAATAATGTGAGAGAAATATTAACTTTAAAATAATTTCATAATTATTTTTGAAAAATATGCTTTTGACTGTTTTACCTTAATAAAATAATTTTAAATGCTAATAATAATAGCAAAATGTATTGAGCTCTACTTTATGTTTACTAAGCCCTTTACATTTCTTGTACCATTTTATTCTCACAAAGTCCCACACACATCTTATTATCGTCATCATTTTCCACTGAGGCCTACAAGTTCTTGTAGCCAGTCAGTGACTTGAACCCAGGTGTGTGCGACCCCAGCGCCTGACCCCAGCGCCCGTGCCGTTGCCTATAGGTAGGCACACCTCCGTCACATCCCCCAGAACAGGGGAGAGTAGTTCTAAGAGTTTCCCCACGGAGGAGCAGTGTCACTTAGGTGCTCTTTTACTTAAGAAAAGTAAACATATTTGTGCTTTAAAGACAAAAGTAAAAAACCAGTTTTCTTCATAGCGACACGCGTGAATCTGTATGCTTGCCAGATATGCTGGTTTTTCACAGTAAAACTTAAGTGGTTGTGTGCTACCATATAACATGCTGTACCTCCAGCCATTGGGATGTTTTTAATCCCCTTTAGATCTGACCCCAGAGGCCACTACCACATGGTGTGTTGCCTTTTTCTCTAGGCTGTAGGTCCTTGTGGAAGCACAGAACTCAGACAGGTAGGAGTAATCTTGCTATATATCATTTTAAGTAGGAAACCAAAGGAACTGGAAACTAGAGACTGTTCCTCTCCCCTCATCATTTTATTTTGAAAACTTGCACATTCACAGAAAAATTGAAAGACTAGTATACCTAGAGTCACCTATTATTAACATTTTGCAACACTTTGTATGTGTGTGCATATATTGTATATTTTTAACTGTTTATAAAGTAAGTTGCCAACAAATACGCATATGTAAAGTTTTCCTGTTAAACTTTTTATCACAGCTATGATGTTGATGTTGATGCAGTCAAGATATGGAGCATTCCTATCACAAGGACCCCTCCTGTCGCCCTTTATAGTCACACCCACTTCCCTCTGCCCCTTATTCTCTCCGGCGACCCTACTGTGTTCTCCATTTCTGTAGTCCTATTTTAAGTAAATGGAACCATGCAGTATGTAACCTCCTGTGACTGACATTTTTTTACTCGGCACAATTCTCTGGAGATTTGTCCAGTTGGTGCATATATTAATGACTTGTTCCTAGTCATTGCTAATAGAATTGCATAGTATGTTTATACCACAGTTAGTCATTCATCCATTGAAAGACATCTGAATTCTTTCCAGTTTTTGGCTATTATAAATAAAGCTGCTATAAACATTTTTTTCTTTATTAAATGTATTGAGATAACATTGGTTAATAGTATTGTATAGTTTCAGGTGTACATTTCTCTGATACAAGATCTGTGTGCCCATCACCCAAAGTCAAACCATCTTTCATCTGCTATCTACACTCATGCACATATATATTTTGTGTGAACATAAGTCTTCATTTCTCTGAGATAATCATAGCAGTTGCTGGTCATATGGTGGTTGCATGCTTAGTTCTATTAAGAGACAGACAAACTCTTTTCCAGGGTAGCATACCACTTTCCATTCCCACCAGCATGTGCAAGTGATCCAATTTCTCCTCTTCAGAATTTGGTGTTTTCACTGTTTTTTATTGTAGCCATTCTGGTAGGTATGTTGTGATACCTCATTGTTGTTTTAATTTGTACTTAATCTAATAACTAATGAGGTCGAACAGCATTACGTGTGCTTATTTTGTTACCTGAGTATCCTCGTGGGTGAAACATCTGTTTGTGTCATTTGCCTGTTTTCTAGTTGGATTGTTTGTTTTTACTGTCAGGTTTGAGAATTCTTGATGCATTCTAGACATTTGCCATTTGCCAGATATGTGGTTTGCAGATAACTTCTAGTCTGTAGCTTATCTTTTCATCCTCTTAACTGGGTCTTTTGCAGAGCAAAAGTTTTAAATTTTGATAGAATTCGTTATGTTAGTTTTTCCTTATATGGATCATGTTGTCTTGTCAGTTCTAAAAGCTCTTTGCCTGCCTCCAGATCCTGAAGATTATCTCCCGGGTTTTTTTTTCCCCTAAAAGTATTATAGTTTTATGTTGTACATTTAAGTTCACGATCCATTTTGAATAAAGATTTGTATAAGATGTGAAACTTGGGTGGGATTGAGTTTGGGTTTTTTTTCATTTGATTCTTTTTTGCCTGTGGATAGAGGCCAATTGCTCTAGTGCCATTTGTTGAAAAGGCTATTTGTTCTCCACTGAGTTGCTTTTGCATGTTTGTCGAACATCAGTTGGGCATATTTGTGTGAGTCTATTTTGGGGCTCAGCATTCTGTCCTGTATATCTATGTGTCTGTCTCTCTGCTGGTCCCACATAGTTTGTGATTATTGTTGCTATATACTGTGTATTAAATTCCATTTTCTTAATAGTTACAGAGCTAGTCAAATTGCGTGTTTCACAATGGGCGAATTATGGTGGTATGTATGTGTTTTATGAGGCGGTGGTCCATTTAATCTGTTACCAAACTTGTGTGCAGAGTTGGTCAGTGTCCCTGTCCTGTCCTTTGGATGTCTCTAGGGTCTGTAATGATAGATACTCTGTTTCATTCCACATATTGGTAATTCGTATCTTCTCTTTTTGTCAGTCTTACTTGTTCATTTTATTAATCTTTTCCAAGAACCTGTTCTTTGTTTTATAGTTTTTATCCTGTTTTCAATTTTACTGATTTCTGCTCATACCTTTATTATTTCCTTTCTCTTACTTGCTTTGGGTTTATTTGGCTTTTCTTTTTCTAGGTCTTGGGATGGGAACTTAGGTGACTGGAGAATTTCCTCTTTTGTAATATATGCATTTAGGGTTTTAAATCTCCCTTTTAGCACTTCATAAACTGTGCCCCATACATTTTTATATGTTGTATATTCATTTTCATTTAATTCAATTTATTTTTTCAAAGATTATATGTATTTATTTTTACAGAGAGGGAAAGGGAGGGAGGAAGTGAGGGAGAGAAACATTGATGTGGGGAACATTGCTCGGTCACCTCTTACACACCCTCAACTAGTGGTCTGGCGCACAACCCAGGCATGTGCCCTGCCTGGGAACTGAACTGGTGACCTTTTGATTTGCAGGTCCATGCCCAACCTACTGAGCCACACCAGTCGGGGTCAATTTTTTTTTTAATTGTTCTCTTAGCTCTTTTTTAACGTATGGATTATTTAGAGTTATGTTGTTTAGTTTCCAAATGTTTTGAGATTTTCCAATTTTCTTTCCATTATTGATTGCTAGTTTGATTCCATTGTGGCTAGAAAAACACACTTTGTGATTTCAGTTCTTTTAAACTTGTTGAGGTTTGTTCTATGGCCCAGAATACAGTCTATTTTGGTGTATGTTCCATGGGCACTTGAACAGAACATGTATTCTACTGCAGTTGAGTGAATGTTCTGTAAATGTCAATTAGATCCACATGGTTGATGGTGTTTTTTTTTTTTTTTCCTGTATCCTTGCTGATTTTCTGTCCAGTTCTATCAGTTGTCAAAAGAGGAATATTGAGGTTTTCAGCTATAATTGTGTTTCTCATTTCAGCTCTTATCAGCTTTTGTTTCATGTATTTTGCAGCTCTGTTGTCTGGTTCATACACATTTAGGATTGCTGTGCCTTCTGGTGGATTGATCCACTTATTATTATGTAATATCCTTCTATGTCCCTGGTTATTTTTTTTCCTAGAAACATTTTTATATTTACCTGTTATTAACACAGCCACTCTAGCTTTATTTTTATTCATGTTTGCATGGTATATCCTTTCCCATCCTTTTACTTTTAGCTTGCCTATATCATTTGAAGTGAGTTTCTGCTAAATAGCATAGAGTTGATTTATGTTTTTTAATCCACTCTGCCGATCTCCATCTTCCCTTTGCTGTGTTTAAGCCATTGCAATGAATGTAATCACTGATATGGTAGGGCTTAAATCTGCCATCTTACTTTTGTTTTCTGTTTTTAATTTTTATATTTGATTCCTCCCATCTTCCTGTGGACTACTTGAACTTTGTTTTTTATAACTTCATTTTGATTTATCTATGGTGTTTTTTAGTGTACCTCTCTGTATAGCTTTTCAAATGGTTCCTCGGGTATTGCATTATACATAGTCATCACAGTTTTCTGGTCTTATTTTACTTGTTCAAGTCAGACATAGAAGCTGTGCCTCCTTTATGTCCCTTTGCTATGTTCTATAATTATCTTAAATATGTCCTCTACATATACTATGAACCACAACAGATGGCACAATATTATAATTTTCACTTCAGCCATCAAAGATAATTTGGGAAACTCAAGAGGAAAAGGAGAATCTTTTACATTTACCTGTATTTTTGCTTACTGTGTTTTTTTTTCTTTCCCAATGTTCTAAGGTTTCTTTCTTTCTCTCTTTTTTTTTTTAATTTCCTTTCTGCTTAAAGAACTTCCTTTAGCTATTCTTTTAGGGTACATATGTAGGCAACACATTCTCTTAGTCTCCTTTCACCTGAGAAAGTCTTTATTTCCCCTCCCACAAGATACTAATTACGAAAAGAAAGATAGTAACTTCACAGGGGAGAAACCTGTCAGATACCACCTTACCAAGATCAGAGTTAACATCACCAATAACAAGATACATTACTTATCATCATAGTGGCATTCTTTTTTTTTTTTAATCCTCACCAGAGGATATTTTGTCATTGCTTTTTAGAGAGAGAGGGAGGGAGAGAGAGAGAGCAACACTGATTCGAGAGAAAAGCGTCGATTGGTTGCCTCCCATATGCGCCTGAACTGGGGACCAGATGAACCCACAACCTAGGCGTATACCCTGACCAGGATAATGCTCCAACAAGCTGAGCCACACTAGCCAGGGCTAGTGGTATTCTTGCCAGAATTGCATATCACTTCACTCTTGAAAAAATATGAGACAAAACAAAATTAAGGGATATTCTACAAAACAGCTGATCAATACTGTTCAAGAGTGTTAAGATCATAAAAAGCAAAGACTGAAGGAGCTATTACAGATTTGAGGAGACGTGACAGCTAAATGCCATATGGAATTTTGGATTGGATTCTGGACCAGAAAATGGGCCTTAGTGGGACTACTGGCAAAATTTGAATAAAGTCTGTAGATTAGTGAATAGTGTTGTATCAGTGTTCACATCCTAGTTGGGTGGTTATACTGTGGTTATGTAAGAAGATATCGGGGGAACAGGGTGAAGGGTATATAGGAACTCCAATATTCTTGCAAACTTTCTCTAAGTTTAGAATAATTTCAAAGAAAAAGTTATGTTTTCAACTATTTTTATACACTGCACATTATTTAGGTAAAGCAAGTGCTTCCAATTCATTTTGCTTGGATAACAGTCTTCTTTTTAAGTAAGCAGAGTCCTAATTTCTATAAGAATTAAACACATTAAACAACATTTCCACAGTCTTTCTGCATTGTCGCAATACCCTTCCTGTACTGAATGAAGCTTGGATACAATTTCACAGAGAGACTTCTGCTTCTTTATTAAGACTTCGTGAGCACAAATAATTCCTGTACTTACCAGATAGTGAAATTTATTTATTTATTTATTTAAAGTATATTTTATTGATTATGCTATTACAATTTTCCTCCCTTTATCCCCTCTCTGCGCTGTACCGCCCAACACTCCAGCATCCCCCCACACCTTGGTTCATGTCTGTGGGTTATACATTTAAGTTCTTTGAATTCTCTGTTTCCTATACCATTTTTTACCTCTTCCTATCTATTTTATGCAATTATGCTTCTTCCCTGCACCTTCCCCCCATTTCTCCCTTCCCCCTCCCCACTGAAAACCCTCTACATGATATGCATTTCTTTGATTCTGTTCCTGTTCTAGTTGTTTGCTTAGTTTTTGTTTTCCTTTTTTTTTTTTAGGTTCATTTGTTGATAGTTGTTTGTTGCCATTTTACTATTCATATTTTTGAACTTCTTCAATTTCTTAGATAAGTCCCTTTAATGTTTCATGTAATAAGGGCTTGGTGATGATGAACTCCTTTAACTTGACCTTATCTGGGAAGCACTTTATCTGCCCTTCAATTCTAAATGATAGCTTTGCTGGATAGACTAATCTTAGATGTAGGTCCCTGCCTTTCATGACTTGGAATACTTCTTTCTAGCCCCTTCTTGCCTGCAAGGTTTCTTTTGAGAAATCAACTGAGTCTTTTGGGAATTTCTTTGTCAGTAACTTTTCCTTTCCTCTTGCTACTTTTAAGACTTTATCTTTAATCTTGCGTAACTTAATGATGATATGCCTTGGTGTATTTCTCTTTGGGTCCAACTTCTTTAAGACTCTCTGGGCTTCCTGGACTTCTTGGAAGTCTATTTCCTTCTCCAGATTGGAGAAGTTTCCTTCACTATTTGTTCAAATAAGTTTTCAATTTCTTGCTGTTGTTCTTCTCCTTCTGGCACCCCTATAATTCGGATATTGGAATGTTTAAAGTTGTCCCAAAGGTTCCTAAGTCTCTCTTCATTTTTTTGGATTCTTGTTTCTTTATTCTGTTCCCGTTAAATGTTTATTTCTTCCTTTTGTTCTAAATCATTGAGTCCTGGTTTCCTTCCTGTCACTGTTGGTTTCCTGAATATTTTGCTTTATTTCACTTTGGGTATCTTTTATTTGTTCTTCCATTTTTTAACCAAGCTCAATCAGTTCTGTGAGCATTGTGATTATCAGGGCTTTAAATTCTCCATCAGATAGGTTGGCTGTCTCCTCATCACTTAGTTCTCTTTCTGAAGTTTTGCTCTGTTCTTTCATTTGGGCCACATTTCTTTGTCTCAGCATACCCTTAAGTTGTAAGGGGGCGGGGCCTTAGGTATTCACTGGGGCAGGACAGCCCTCCTTCCTGCACTGTGGTGCTGCCTGTGGGGGAGGGGCCAGTGAGGGAACAATGGGAGACTGGGAGTTTCTCCCACTGCCGCAAGCCCTGCTATAGTCCACTGTCAGCTCTGAGTCTCAGTTTCCCGTTCAGCCAGCCCCACCTGCACAGTCTGCTGCCTCGCAGGGGGTTCTCATGGCCAGCTCCGCCCATGGTCTGCTGCCTTGCTGTGGGTTCTCTGCATCTGTCTTACCAGTCTGGTTGGTCTGGTTGACTGTTTCTTTAATTCCTGGGTTGTCGGAGTTCCATGCAGTTTGACTTTCTGGCACTTCTGGTTGTTTATTGTTTTTAGATTGGTTCTTATCCTCCTTTTGGTTGTGTGAGGAAATGAAGGGTTTCTACCTATGCCTCCATCTTGGCCAGGACTCTAGATAGTGAATTTTAAATATCTTCTAGAAAACAGTTTATTCATTCAACAAAATTTAATGAGCATTTTTGTGCCAGGCACTGTTCTGGGCACTGGAGATGAATGAATAAACAAGACAGTAAAAAAACCTCTCCTTTCGCAAAGCTTAGATTCTTTTGGAAGAATATAGATGACAAGCATATTTTTGAAGTGTGCTTATAGTTCAAATTTAGGAGAAAAAATAAAGCGGGAGAAGGTGAATGCCAGGATTTGGGGTAGGGTGGGGGAGTACTTTCTTTACTGTGTCTTCTAAAATGGCACTCATTGCATTCTCTGTCCCATTTTTTTTATATTTTATCTTTTTCAAGACATAACTATTTGATATTATATGTATAAAATGTTTAGAATCTTTCTCTCCTAGAATGTAAGCTCCATGTGAACAAGGGCTTTTTTTGTTTACTTAAAGCTAAAGAATAATGCCTGACTTACAGCAGGCCCTCAGCAGTAAATATCCCTTGAATGAATTCTCCCTCAAATGTTCACTCCCATCCTCCTAGCTTAATTCCTTACATTGAGTGGGGGGAATTAGTAAATATTTGTTGATTTCAGTACTATTCAGATTCAGGTTATATGCAAGTCCATTTTGCTAAATGGCTTACTTGAGCATTCTATACTTCCCTGGGTGAGAATTACAGATGGGTTCCCCCGAAGGTCCTGGGAATGCTGCTTAGCTGTCCACCATTGTGAAGAGTCTGTCCAGCCTGTTTGCAAGGGAGTCATCCAGTTACTCCTCCATTTCAAGTATGATACAAATGCTTTTTCTTTTGAAAAATGAAAGACATAAAAGGAAAAAAATCTATTTCCCTTTCATAGCCAAATGCTGTGTTGTTACATTATTTTATCTGTAGATGAAAAATCCCCTTATTCCACTCTCATTATTTTTACTCTGTGACCTGTTACAGTTTTACAGTAGAAATCTATTTCTTTTCTTATAACCCTAATCATCTTTCATTTTATATTTTTATATTTGAACAGTGTTATTTACTTGTCTACTACACTGGCTGGCGGAATGTCAAATCTTTTTTGACTTTTGGCTTAATCTGTCTGTGCAACATGTATCTCTACGAACTCCGCAACCTCTGGCAGCTTTTCTTTCACGTGACCGTGGGGGCGTTTGTCACACTGCAGATCTGGCTGAGGCAAGCCCAGGGCAAGGCTCCTGATTATGATGTCTGACACCACCCTTCAGACGTACCGCCTTGGCTTCGGGGGAAGGAGGAAGGAGGACATCTTAACTGCCACTGTGATGGAGAGCCCGTTTGCCACAGACAAGAAGCTCTGCTTTCCTTCTCTCCAACTGCACTTTTTGTTTTAAGTCAGCATGGCATGCCCATGAGCATGCAATACCTGCTGGGCAAACTCCTCTCAGAAGAATGTTGGCCGTGAGATGATTATTCAGAGGAGGAGGGGAAGGGCGATCTACAGAGCCGTAACAGTGCGAGAATGGTCGGACGCCAGTGGGACACTGGCCAATGTTCCGGTCCTGAATCCTTGCTGAAGAGTTCAATCAAAATATATATCAGTCTTTTGTGGACCAAGCAGGAACTCTATAACCTGGGTTTGCCTTTGTGAGGCATTAGTATAGAACAAATAAAAAGATGCCACAATAAATCGGAAACTTGATGTTTCAAACAAATGACTTGCTACATGTAAGATTTTTGCACATATATGGTACTATGAATTTATGAAGTCCAGGATGGTGCGGAATTGGTTATTTTGTATTTTGTATTTTTGCTTGAATGTTAACTCTGGGAATCGCCTGATTGTAGGGGAAGCTGTGGCGAACTCATCCCTGGGGCATCACAAGTATTGAAAATACAATGACACGTTTCCTTTCTGGATTACGTTGGTAGTTTCTTTTGAAATCTCTTTTTAAAAATGCAATTTGTTAGCCTATAGCCATTGTTTCCAAAATTTCAATCATTTAAATATTGCATGTACCATTATTTACTTAATATTTTTTTAATTTTAAAATAATTTTTTAAAAAACCATCCACTACTCCAAGTGGAAAACCAGGATCAGTTTCCCATAAATAAAAGGTAACTACAAAATAAATTAATTAAAACAAATAAAAACATTAACTAAATTCTGGCTAGATGCTAATGCCTGCCGAGGCTCTGAGTCTGAGAGTCCTGCCCTTTCTTCACTACGGTAAAAGAGATGTTACCCAGCACCGTGGTGGGCGCTGTCTGTGAAATTGTCAGTAGGCCGAAAGAGAACTGTCGGGAATGGCATTCCCGCCTCGGTTCAGTGTTACTTTGTGCAGTGTTGTGGGCCACCTGACGTCGCCTTGTGTGCCCCGGGTTGGGGACCTTGCACCATGGAAACACTGAACTGTATTGCATGATCGGAAGGTGGCTTTTCTCCCAGCAACTCATTATTTTATGGCGTTGGGGAGGTAAGCACCTAGTATCTTAGAGATCTTACTTGCTTTTGATAACATTATAAAAATTATTAAAGGAGTTATGAATTAATATAGGAAGAACAGTTTGATTCCATTAGCCAAATCTTCAACTTCCCTGGTTTTGGAAGTCATCTTCCTGAGTGATTTTCTTTTTGTTTTTAAAGAAAAGATTCCAAACAAGGAGTCTATAAGGTACTCAGATTTCATATCCAGAAAAACAGTGGGTCCATTACATGTAACTCATGCTATTTGGCACATTTATTAAGTAGAAGTAGCCCAGAGGGCAAAGTCGCTGAACGGCCGTGTTCGCCCACCTCGTTGCGGTGATGCAGCTGCTTAGCTAGAGCCCTTTCACTTTGCTCTCTCTAGGAGGACGAGGCAAAAGGAAGACAACGAGCTAATGATATCAGGGATTTACTTAAAACAAGAAACTCCAAGTCACTCTAATTTTCCGCCTCTGACAGAGTGGCACAGAAATTATGTATGTTCCAAGAGATAGCCCCACATGCCACATGACCCTAAGTCATCAAAATAAAATTGATTTGTGTTTGGCATTTTGTACTGATGGAGCCAGGAAAGTGAAATGGTTCAACTTGGAAAGGTTTTTCTAAACTAAAGGTTAAAACAAGACTAGTTTTAAATAGTCAGTTTAAAGGAAGTTGGAGCATTCTGGCTAATTGTGATATTGCTATGTATATTGATATTTTATAGCTCAGTTTAGTTCATTTGGTTCTCCTTATCATTAAATTACTGGTTTATAATATTTGATATTTGGGTTCATTCAGCAAGGACCCTTGGAAACTCACCAGCATCTTTTTAAAGGCTTAACTTGTTCTTTGTTTTGTTTTTTCATCAGCTATTTTGGATAAGAGGATGTTTACATCTCAGTGTAAAAACAATGGAAAGAGGTATAAATAATGTTTTATGTATTGAAATGCTTTCTTTCATTATTTGGTGCCTGCATCTCTGAGTCCGTGTATGACTTTCCTGCCTCTGTCATGTTGTTATTAGCAAAGAAACTGTGAGTTTGGAAAGAAGTTTTTGCCATGGGTGAAAAGAAGCCCTTATGCTCCTGAGAAAGAATCACTTAAGCCTCTAATGTGTATGATAACAGTATATTGCATGTATACCACACTTTTACCTCTGCGAACAGTCCGCATTTACTGAAGGACAAGAAGTTTTGTGGTGTAGAGGAAGTGGTAGCTGCCCTCCTGCTCCGTAGGAGGGAACTGAGTATTGAGTTGTTGGTGATTTACTCAGGGTCTCTGAGCCACACTCAACTTCTAATCTCAGCCAAGAGCTCTAATGGAAACCAGTGAAGAAACTAGAATTATTGTATATTCAGGGAATATGCCTGTTTTGGTAAAATCAGGGGATTGGGGATTTAATGAGCACGGGGCTGCTGTTGTCAAGTGCAGGGATTCGTTATCTGAAGGCAGTCCTGAAATGCTGCTTTTTGATTAAGGTGTGCTGTAAAAGCAAAGATGCTTGCTTTTACATCCTAAAAGTAATTGCAGTATTTGCTTGTTTCTTTTTGGTCTGTATTTGAAATGTGTTTATACCTGACCTCTTTCCTAAGAGTGCAAAGCAGCATACCAGGAAACGATACATAAAATAATGGCAATGAGATAAGAATAGAAAGGGGAGAAAATCAAGACCAGTGAAACTGGAAGGAAGAGGGGGGGACACGTCACTGTTATCCGGTGTGAAATTTGACCGTTGAACTTCCCAGAAGCCCAGGCTGGAAGGGAAACAAGTCTCCGTTGCTCTAACTGTCCATCAGAGCCTACTAGTTCCTCGGGGGACTCTGCTTCTGGTTGAATTCTGGCTAAGAATGTTCACACGTGGCGATCCAATGAAATGCTAACATGAACAAAATCCTCAGCTTATGCACATTTGCCTGTTATGTTTGTGCCTTGGATCCTCAACTTGTACCAGCTTTCTAAGACTTTCAGAGAGTGTGTGTGTGTGTGTGTGTGTGGCTAATAGAGGACTTTGTTCTCTTAAGTAAGAATACTTATGCTAAGCTCAGAACAAGTATCATGTTGGAGCTAGAAAATTCATTCGAGGCAAATACCTGGAGACTGTGCTGTCCTCTGATGATCTCTTTCACAGTGGAATCTAGTCTGGAGAAGCACTCAGCTCCTCTTCTCTTAGGCCGTATCTGGGATCTCATTAGAGTCCTGGTTTGTCAAGGCTCCGCAGAGACCAGATTTATCCCGTGAGCCTTAACCTCCGTGTCACAGACGTGCTTCCTCCCGGGTTGGCTGCCCCCCGGAAGGCAGTTGCTTGGCCTTTATTCCAGAACATTTACTAAGACATCCAAGGACCCACTCTGAGGGGGGTGTGTGTGTGTGTGTGTGTCTTTACCTGCTTGTTATTTTAACAGACCTTTTGTTCACTTTAAGAGGTAGAGTTATGGAGTATGTGGTAAAAGTGCAAATAATTTATGTCAAAAGCAGCCACCTCTCAGACCAAATTGAACACCTACCTTACCACAAATTATAGGCCACTCTTCAGGGCTGCACTCCCTGTCTATGGTCAGGCCTTTTTTTGTATTTTTCTGCTTTGTTATCTCTAAGGAAATAGAGTCTTTCTACCTAAAAATGCTGTCCTAAAATTGAACCCGATTTTTGGGTTAAACTGGCTTTAGTAATAATCTTGGCCAAAAGTTAAAAGAAACCCCTCCAACTCCAAGAGTTATAAATGAGTCTGTGTATAAAGGCTGTGTCAGCTGAGAATTTAACTCTGCTGGTATTACCGATTAGAGTTAGAGGGGCTGATATCATCAGTGTTCTGGGACAGCGTTGCATGCTGGCGTATTGCTGCCGCCTGTTTGAGCTATCAGAAAGAAGCAGTATGCGTGGCTGCCACTCTGTGATATCTCTTCCTTGAGTGGCCAGACTTTCTGGGTTACTCTTTAGCAGATGAGATGACAGCGTGGAAGCGCGGCACGGCTGGAAGCCGTGTGGTTGTAGCCCTGTGGCTCCTTACCCGAGAACGGTGGTGGCGTGTGTGCATGCATCGCCGGCAATGCTGGTGGGGGATAGTCTCAGCACAACTGGAGGCTGCAGGGAGCTCATGGAGAGAACGGCTTAGTTCTCAGAGCGTTCCTGAAATCAGTACCCTCGTCTTACAAATTGTTCGTGATGTTTCCTTGACAACAAATGGTATTTCCAGCCCAGCCTTACCCACAGTTCCCATTTGCCCTTTTCCCCGCTTCCTGGAACCAGCAATCCCAGTGTCGCCCACCAGAACGTGTGTTTCGGCTCCAACCGACAGAAACCGGCGCCTGCTCCTCCTTTCCCGTGTCGCTGGCAGCCCTTCCCCAGCACTGTCTTGGTCGCTCATCTACTTTGTGCCCACACTTTTCTCTGCAGGAGGTTGTCAGGGACTTTGCCTAAATGTGAACAAACACTGCTTTGCTCTCTCACTGTAAATTCCTCCAGTGCCTAGGTAGGACTGATGACAAGAATGCTTGTTGATGCCTTTTGTGGGTCCATGCTGGGTCCTCCTACATAGCTCATCCTAATGGCAGGAAGGTGGTGCAGCTCTCGTGCTCACTTGGGGAAACAAAGACTCACATTCAAACCTGCTTCAAAAGTCAGTGCTCATTTTTCTGCATCACGGAGACTTTCAGAATGAAAACTCTGTGTGTGTGTGTGTGTGTGTGTGTGACTGATGACCACTGGGGCCTCCGACTGTTGCCGCAGCAGTGCGAGCAGACGGCTGACGTGAAGGGAGGTGGCTCCGTACATGAGAGCGTGTCATACCCACAGAAAGGGTTCGTGAAGGCTTTTTCTATATCACAGATGAAGCAGCTGAGGCCTAAAGCAGTTAAGGACCCTGGCCACAGCCACAGTCAAGCCTGTGTGGTGGCACCAGGATTGCAGTCCAGATCGGTCTTACTCAGAATTCATGCTCTTGACCACCATGTAATATCAAGCTAGGCAACATGGAAATACGTTAAAACATTTAAGGCATATGTGTTGAGATATGTACAACATTTTTTTATGAAAGAGATCAGGTCAGTGCTAAATCCTGTGCTGGAGGTGTCCTAAACGAAATAAAATAATTTCCTAAACTTCCTGCATCTCTGGCCATGACAGAACAGATAGCCCAAGAGGTATGGTGAACCGCAAGTGTGTCTTAGATTTTAAGGCAAGAAGGTACACAGTTTAGTCTTTATAGTAAAAGTAACTCATGAACTAATGATTCTTGATATAGAATGTTAAAGCTTCACTGGTGATTCATGTGTTACAAACATTTACTTTTTCTAGCTAAAGTCCAGAATTGGATGGGTTTTTTGATTTGAAATGATTTCGTGAAAATTCTGCTTTAAGTGGTCCATACATCTGAAAACATTAAAACAAAACACAGAAGGTAACTGTTTGCAATGTCAGATAGTGATTATGAGCTCGGAGGCAGACTCCGACTGTCCCTTCTGGTGGCATTGTGACATCAGCAAGTCACATCGCCTCTACACTTCAGCTTCCTCACCGTAATGTGCGGGTAGTGACAGTGCCGCGGGCAGAGGGCTGCAGGAGAATTAAACGAGTTGAATGCAAAGCACTAGGACAGAGGCTGGCACAGTGAGTGTGAGGACTGCATTTACTACTAGGCTGCGATATTTCTTGTAGCGTTGCTATTCCTTTCAAGGTAGTAAGAGTCATTTTAATTGCAAATGCCCCAAGTATAATAAATCATTGCCCAGAGCTTTTCAGAAGTGCCTAAACTGGTGAGGATCCTGTTGAAATATCTAGCAGGCAAGTACCCAGGCAACAAGCTCTTGTGTGCAGACTTCTGGGCAGGGCACTGAGGACACTGGAGGGGAGAAGGGAATTGAGAGACTCACACTGGCCACATGCCTGCTCCATATTGGGTGTTCTGCATATAGAAGGTTTGTGAGTTTAACAAAATCTACTTGAGCCTTGGCTGGTGTGGCTCAGTGGATTGAGCACAGCCTGCAAACCCAAGGGTCGCCGGTTTGATTTGCAGTCAGGGCACATGCCTGGGTTGTGGGCCAGGTCCCCAGTAGGGGGTGTGCAAGAGGCAACCACACACTGATGTTTCTCTCCCTCTCTTTCTCCTTCCCCTCTGTCTAAAAATAAATAAAATCTTTTTTAAAAAATCCACTCGAGGTAAGGAAATAAGATGAAGTTAACCAGTGTCAAACGCAACGTTGAAGTGATGAACTGCTCTTCAGGACCCCAGCCTCCTAGTACTGGACCACTGTTGAATAGGGAGGGTGCCTCTGGGAACCTCACCTGATCCCATGTGGCCCCAGAATCCTTTTAACATTCTCACCTGATCTATTGGGCTGTCTTGGGTGGCAGCCACCCGAGTGCCCGCCACTCTGTAAGGACCCCCATGAGTGTGAGTGTGTGTACACGTGTGCACACGCATGTTTGGCTGGTGCATTATGGGTTGTCGAGTTGGGAAGGCAGCCAGCAGCCTTAAACTCACAAATTGGAAGTAGTAGATGCTGGGGATGGTGAGAGCGCAAGACTCTTAAAAAGCACAGATGCAGCATCGCTTTCAAAAGATTAATCTGAAGCAGGCGTTCTGGCCAAGATGGAGGCATAGGTAGAAACCCTTCACTTCCTCATACAACCAAAGGGAGGATCACAACCAATCTAAAAACAATAAAACAACCAAAAGTGCCAGAAAATCAAACTGCATGGAACTCCTACGACCAGGAATTAAACATTCACCCAGACTGTAGGAGGGAGACAGGCATCTGGGCAGAGAAGACCCATGGCAAGGCAGACTGTGCGAGCAAGTCAGGGCTGGCTGAATGGGAAACAGACTCAAAGCTAGCTGTAAACTATGGCAGGGTAAACTAATGGCGGGAGAAACTCCCAGTCTCACATGAGAGTACATTGGAAAGTGGGCTAGAACCAAGTAAGTGAGCTGCATTGTTCCCTCTCTGGCCCCTCCCCCACAGGCAGCACCGCAGTGCAGCAAAGAGGGTTGCCCTGCCCTGGAGAATACCTAAGGCCCTGCCCCCTTACAACATAACAATTGCATGAAGACAAAAAAATAGGGCCCAAATGAAAGAACAGATCAAAAATCCAGAAAACACTAAGCGACAAGGAAATAGCCAACCCATCTGATGCAAGTTCAAAACACTGGTAATCGGGATGCTCACAGAACTGACTGAGCTCGGTCACAAAATGAAGGAAGAAATGGAGGCTACCCAAAGTGAAATAAAGCAAAATATTCAGAGAACTGGCAGTGACAGGAAGGAAACCAGGATTCAAGTCAACGATCTAGAACCAAAGGAAGAAATGAACATCCAACCAGAACAGAATGAAGAAACAAAGAATCTTAAAAAATGAGGAGAGGCTTAGGAACCTCTGGGACAACTAAACATTCTAGTATCTGAATTATAGGGGTGCCAAAAGGAGAAGAACAAGAGCCAGAAGCTGAAAACTTATTTGAAAACATAATGGAGGAAAACTTCCCCTATCTGGCAAAGGAAATAGACTTCCAGTAAGTCCAGGAAGCTCAGAGAGTCCCAAAGAAGTTGGACCCAAGGAGGAACACACCAAGGCACATCATCATTAAGTTACCCAAGATTTAAGATAAGGAGAGAATCCTAGAAGCAGCAAGAGATAAGGAGAGAGTTACCTACAAAGGAGTTCCCATCAGACTGTCAGCTGATTTCTCAAAAGAGACCTTACAGTCAAGAAGGGGCTGGAAAGAAGTATTCCAAATCATGAAAGGCAAGGACCTACAACCAAGATTGCTCTTGGTCAATAAACAACTATCAACAACTGAACCTAAAAAAAAATGAAAACAAAAACTAAGCAAACAACTAGAATAGGAACAGAATCATAGAAATGAACGTCACAGGGAGGGATTTCAATGGGGAGGGGGAAGGGAGGAATAGCGGGGGAAAGGTACAGGGAAGAAGAAGCATGATTGGTAGGCATAAAATAGATGGGAAGAGATAAAAAATGGTATAGGAAACAGAGAACTCAAAGAACTTGTATGTACAACCCAAGGACATGAACTAAGGTACGGGGAGTGGGGAGAATGCCGGAGGGTTGAGGGGTGCAGGGCAGAGTGGGGATAAAGGGGAAAACATTGGGAAGACTGTAATATCATAATCAATAAAATATACTTTAAAAATTATTGGAAACACAAAGATTAATGTGAAGCCAATGCACTCCTCCCTTCCCACCCCCATCCCTGAAAAATTCCCGTGTGAGCCAGGGAAGTACCAGTCTAGCTAACTGACAAAGTCAAAGCACAGAAGCAAATTTTGCAGAATTGGAAAATAGTCCAAGCTAAAATAAGCAGATATGCTGACAAACCAGAGGTTCCAGGCAGGCCTAAATTAGAAATTGGCTGAGGGGAAAATAAAAAAAGTGATGAGGTCCATAATGGATTCTAGTGAGAATTCTTTAAATTCATGGGCCTAGTAGACCAGCGACATGAAAGGGGCCTTAGGGGTGCATGTGTGCTCACCAAGTGAGGGGGTGGCTCAGCTCCACTCACTAGGAACAGATGCATGGGTGAGGCCTGGGGCTCGCAGGCCAGTGGGGACAGGATGCCTACTTTCCTGTTTGTTGTAGTCCTTTTCTCCCCCATCCCCTGTCTGGACCCTTTGCTTGCCCTGCGAGGCTACACTGATCTCCACCCAGCCCTCCCCTCTCCTTGGATAGTGGCTCTTGGTAGGAAAGCTGTCACATGTGGCAACTGTGGCTACTGGCTTGGTGTCTGCAGGAGGACAGAGCCATCCCCAACTTGGCAGGGAGGCGGTCTTCCCACAGATCGCTCGTGGCACAATGCTTTCATCTCATTTGTCTCTGCCTCTGGCTCTAAAATCTTAAAATCCTAATTCAGTGGTTTGTGTGTGTGCCATGCCTGTGGTCTGGCACTTGAAGATTAGGTGAAGAGTTAATGAATGCTTAGCACCCGAGGAGCCCGCGGAGGAGGCGGCCGTGGAGATTAGCCACTCCAGCTGCCTCACTTGGCTTTGTTCCTGTGTCTGTCTTGAGGAGCAGTGACCCTACAAGTGGGGAGGGAAGACAGGCAAGAGGACAGCAAAGGTATTGTTCAAGAGGAAAAACACCACCAGGGGCCTTTTTTGAAAATCTAGAAGAGTAAGAAAAGCTCTAGTACTACCATAGTTGGATCTCACTTCATCTATTGTCAACCTTGAGGAGTGGCGAGCCCTCTCCTGCCTGCCAAGGTCATCAGCACCAGATGGGCACACGACAGAAGTGCCTTTGGGCTGGTGCCACAGCTTTTGTCCCCGAGGAGCAGGGCAGCCACAGGGGGCACACCAGACCTTTCCTTTCTCCCCCTGCCTCCAAGGCCTGTGTCGGGGTGGGGGGGAGCACGAATGAGAAAGCGTATGTGGGAGTCTTCAAGCCTTGGGAAGTTCACCCAGTTGGTTGGGGGTGGGGGGATGGTGGTCTCCAGTCTGCTGTGCCCTCCCCAGCCCTTCCGACTCCCCTCCTGATGCCTTTCCTAAGTGGTGCTTGCCACGGCCAGCACGGCCAGCTTGGCCCCGCCTTCTCAGTCCCTTCTTTCTGGAGATGACATGTACTGTGTTCATTCTCTTTACCATAGAGTCATTTCGATGTAGACAAATTCAGAAGCTGAGGGTTTTCAGGGCTCTTCCCTGCTGTTGTAGTTCTCTCGCTGAGGTGGCAGTGAGAGTCTGCTCAGCCCACTTTTGAACACTGCACACCCCACCACCCAAGTGCTTTCCTGACCTGCACTGATAGGGGCTCAGCATCTTGTCCAGGCTCTGGAACCTCATTTTCTGGCGATTTAACTATATGCTACCCAGGCAATACGTAATTTTGAAAAAGCTCTGTAGCTGTGTTTGTAACTTTGAAAGTCTTTAACGCAGCCTCGAGGTGAACACGGAGCCCAGCCTCCCTCATGTGCTGAGGCTCACCAGGCACATGAGGGAGCTCCCACTACCTGCAACTGACTCCCTCCTGCAGTCAAGTCACCACCATGTTGTCTGGGGGCTCATCTTGGTTTTAGTGGTCTTGGCTGTCAATGAGCGTTAAAAAGGTGTTCAAACCTCAGCCCACACATCAATGGCGTCTTTTCTAATTGACATTCTAGGTACAGGTACGTATGTGGGAAAAAAGCATAACTCTCTAAGGAAGAAACAGGCGTGTCCTCTGGGATTAGCTCAGTGGGGATGTGGATGGAGATGGAAGGGCCGGGGAAGGTTCTGAGTGGTGCCTCTCCGGTGTCCTGGTGTGCGAGTGCATGTGGTTTTTGCCGGTTTGGTCTCCGCCGGCCACAGCAGGGTGGGAGCTCGTCGGGAGCTGAGGTCCCACCAAGGCCAATTGGCCCCTAAAGTTTGGCCTGCCTTATCATTTGGTCTCCTTTCCTAACTGGCGTACCCCAGCCTGGAAAAATTCTGAGTTAAACACAAGCTCTACACAAGTACATCCTTCAGCACGCACATCTGAAGTTCTAATGATGCCCATTCTCTGGAGCAAGAGGCCCGCCTGTGCCTGACACTGCCACATCTGTGTCCCCACGGGGCTACTGTTGCAGTGAAGCCGGTGACCCATGTTCAGAGGCTCCTTCACTCGCACCTTTGTTAGACCTAATTTGACCAAGGCCCCCTAGTCTCGCGTTTCCTGAGCACTGCCTGTGAGGGGTGCAGCAGGCAGCAACTGCTGAAAAGGGTCCCGCGCCTTCCGCGCCCCCTTCCCTGCCTCTGAGGTGAGGGGGGCAGTGCTGCGGCACGCGGAAGTTCCCTGCATGGGTGAGCAAGCAGGCTTGCTTTGAAGCCCATCTCTGTCAATCACCAGCTGGTTGGCCTTAGACAAACACGGTATTTTAACGTGTATAATGCACTCCCGTGTGCCATGCACACCCGTTTTTGGCCCACACTTTCAGAAAAACTTTCTTTTTAACTTTTTAACTCAATTATTTATTTATATTTAGAACAAGACCAGTTATCATATTCCAGGGTATTATTTTGCATATGGATATTATTGCTTTCTAGAATTACACTTTTAATGCATAAGCATAAATGAATTTAAAACAGTTGTATAGGTATGGAATTAGTACTACCCATGTATAATGTGCACCCTTATTTTTCCCTAAAAAATTTGGTCAAAAAAGTGTGCATTATACACGGCAAAATGAGGTACCTCAATCTCTGTGCCCATTCTGTCGGTGAAACGAGGCAGCCAGGAAGCTTGGAGGCAATGCCTCTGCGGTGCCCGCGCAGCATCTGGCAGACAGGGCTCGGTACGTGGTCGCCACTGTTACTAGCTATCTGGGTCACATGAGTCACCGCCGCCGCATCTCCTCCCCGCCCACCCCCTTTGGTCCTTTCAGGGATCTGTGTTCCTGCTGTTTCCAACTTCCTTTCCCTTCACATAGGAACATGTTTGGCTCACCCGTTTTAAAACAACCTCCCCCAGACCCTGGATGTTTTCTGCTCCATCCTCCTCACTCCTGTTTCCTGTCCTCATCCCTTCATTATTCAGCCTCTGCACCGAGACATGTGCCCTCAGTCCCGTGAACTGGCTCTCACCTAGGTCACCAGTGTCTTCCCACCTGGCGACCACGATGACTGTGGTCTTCAGCTGGTGCCCTCCTCACAGCCATGCACTGTCCCCCACTCAGAGGAGGTCCCTGCCCTCCACAGCTCCCTCTCCATCACTCAGCCAAGGGCTGAGTGCCCTGTTCTTCAGACTGGAGCTAGGCCCCAGGCCCAAGCAGCAAATCAGACCAGGACACATTACCAGTGAAAGTGTTTAATAGTTAAATTACTTAAATAGACTTCAATTTCCATGGGAAATCATAATCGTATCCATTTTGCAAGAGCAGGAATAAAAAGAGTGCACACCCCTTAGAGGGAATGAAGAGCTAGCACTGCACGTGGTCACCAGTCACTGCTGGGAGAGGGGGATGGGCCCCCACGAGGCCGGTGGGGGGTCAGACGATGGGGGGACACAGGAGGAACGCAGCACACACACGGTACTCAGGTTGGCAGCAAAACGAAGCCCAGCACCACTGGCAGGTGATGGGGTGGGGGATGGGCAGGGGACTGGAGCACAGTATGTGGAGAAAGCCAGCCCCGTCAAGGGCGAGAGGCCCCTGCAGAACTCAAAGGAGGAACAGCAAAAGCGCGGACAGACTCGGGCTGGCAGTTTTAGGTCCCCAAGCCTAGCTTCCCAGAGCTGTGCTCACACCCGGATGGATGGCGTATGTGGTCAGGGAGGCTGGTGCTAGTGCCCAGTGACAGGCGGTGCAGGCGGGCGTCTGGGTCACGTTTGCCTCCTCGGCCTTGTGCTGGGGCCACGGATCGTTCTGCTCTGAGCAGCAATGAAAGGTCTGGGCACAGGCCCCAAGGGTTCTGCCTGAACATCTCTCTGATAGCACATCGTTTTCCAAATGCCTCCCTCATTGGGTATAAAAATAGAAGTTTTTTCCTCGCTACGTTTAACTGTCCCCTCCTCAAAAAACAAAAACCAGACAAATCAAAATTTCTGCTAGCTGGGTGCCACCCTTTCCTCTGGTTTGCAGGTGGAGGGCAAAGCCACCCCCCGTTTCCTGAACGGGAGGGATCCACATTATGTGCAAAAGTCTTGGGGATCAGCTCCAGAGAGGGCCGCTTCGGCCGACTGAGACAGCGGGGCAGGCTTCCTCCCGCCCGCACGCTGGCTGGGCACCAGGCGCCAGGAGGCTGACCCCGCGGGGAGCTGACCGGCGGACGGTGGCCAGGCTCCCTGCTGCTGCGGGTTGAGGCTGCTTCCCTTGGTTCCGACTCAGCGCGACATGGGAGAGCAGCTTTCTGTTTCCTTCTCACCGTGTGTAGCTGACTCAGGGGAAGCGTGTGTGTGTCCTTGTGCACAGAGAGAGGCGGGGTCACGTGTCTATCATCTTCCGACCTAACCCGAACACGCGGTGCCCCGGAAGGACACTGCCACTGCCCTGGCCGGACCTGGGAAAACCCGAAACTGCGAGTCCAAGTCCGAGTGAGGGCGGCAGGCTCCCGCAGGAGCCCGGTCCCACAGCAGAAACACACACACACACCAGAACGCGCATCGGTGCGCGCACAGGACAAATGAGCACGCACGCCCCGCGGTGAACAGCCGCGTCCTAATATAGAGAATTTACAAAATATAGAATTTGGTATATTTGTTAGATCTCCAAGGTTTTCAATAATACAAAATAAAAAATACAAAAAGACAATTTAGGACCCCTCCCCCTCCCCGGCGGCATCCTCAGTTGCTCGTGGGTCTCTTACACACGCACAACTAGCATAGTCTGAGGAAGGGCACAGAAACTTTTGTTTTATTCAATAAATATTTTCCTTTTCTCAGGACCTCCACTCCTTGCTTGAGTCCGCTCTCCTCCCCCTGGCAATCAGCCCTGTCCCTCTCAGCGGGGCGTGGTCTGTGTGTAGGTGTGGGCGGGGCTGCGGGGAAGCCAGTCCTTCCAAAGCCAGCACTCCTGCCCGGGGGCTCCCTCCCCGGAGTGGGGTTTACACTTCATCGGTCTGAAGTTTAAAGGCTCGCATGGAAAAGGAGGCCCCTCAGGGGCCCTGGGCTCCCCCCAGCCACAGTCATTCCGCCTCCCCACCCCCAGGACGGAGGCCTCTCCCTCAGCCCTGCCCTCAAGCGCTGGGTGGCCGCAGAGCTCCTTCCCACCCGCGCAGCAGCAGCACCCGTTAGAAAACTCAAGATTCAGGTCGAGTCTAGCAGAGTCTCCTACAGAGGGAAACGTCTTTGGTCAGCTTGATGCTCACAGGACGCTGGCACCCCGGGGCCTGGGGCTGCTGCCGGCCCACAAGGGCGGAAGCTGCTTCTGGAGTCAAAATGGCAAATCTCATCCGCACGGTCCCCTGGGCTGGAGTGCGGGCTTCCGCCTGCCTGCCTGGCACACGAAGAAGCCATTTCCGTTTTTCTGGAGGCCGGGCTGCCTGGCATCTCTGACTGGCAGCTACTAACTGAGAGGGGGCCCTCCATTGAGGAAGTAGGTCATCATCTCGCCTTTGCCCTTGACCTTGACCACACCCCGGCACTCCAGCTGGTAGGTGTTGGCAGCCAACACCTGGTACATGTCTGTTGTGACCTGAGGAGGCAAAGGAGGAAAGAAGACAGGCCATCAGTGACCTGAGCTGAGTCCACCATCGGGTAGAGCTGCCTGGCTGCCTTGGGCACAGAAGGGTGGGTGGTATCTTCCTGCTGAGGCTCTCAGGGAAGGACAACTGCTTGTCCAGGAACGTGCCTCAGTGAGGAGGAGGACAGCACCTGCTCCGTGCCAGGCAGTGCGGTGAGCACCTCACGGGCGCTATTTCCATGCTACCCGAAGGGTGGCCATCGCCCGCCCACCGCAAGAGAAGTGCAGAGGCTGGAAATCAGTGCGGAGCTGCTCCCCAAGCAGCCTGACCACGCCTGAGACCAGTGCATCGACCGAGGTGGCACTCTGGTTTTTCACCACAAAGAGTTGAGAACCACTGCTTATCTCATCTGTAAGCACCGTGACCTCAGGCTGGAAAAACCTAAGTCACTTGCCTGAGGTCACATGGCTAACAAGTGGCAGAGCTCCACAGTGTGTTGCCTGTCTGTCTGTCTGTCCTTCAGCGTTTGGAACAAAGAGGAGCACTCACGGTGGCTTCAGTGACCACACTACAGTTGTGAGGGTGAGGGGGAAAAAGCAGGGGTGACAGAGCGGCAGTGCACATGAATGCCTCACGAGGTGATCCAAGACCATTCCCTAGTACTGCCAGCCCTCCTCCAGCACCTGCTGCATGTCCTCCCCAGGCCGGGGAGGGGGGCATGGGGCAGGAATCCTGGGCTGGGCTGCGGGGAGGCTATTAAGTGTGTTCCATCAGCAGTGAGGCCCTGTGGTTGCTGGCAGCAGCCCTCATACCTGTCTGGGTGAGGTCAGGTGCTCTGCAAGCACACGTGCCCCTCGTCTGCCCTCGCAAGCCCACTCCCCACCTTGCCTTCCTTTCTCCCTTCGGCACAGGGATAGAGGTGAGAGGCCATCTGGCCAGGCCCCTCAGACAGTGCCCACAAGGCAGCCAGGCAGGGCCAAGCCCTTTGTTCAGAGACCCCACAGGAGAGAGAAGTTGAGGGTCATTTGGGTGGTGTCAGTGTGAGCAAACGGCCATAAAAAAGCACTGACAGCATTTGGAAAAACTGGGGCCAGGGAAGCTAAGTGACCCAGCCACAGCTCCCAGGGAACTGGGGGCATTGGGGTGCGCAGGACTAGAGCCCAGTCCAGGGCCTCTCTCCATCAGACTGGAGCAGGAAGAATCAAGGAGGGCCTGAGAAAAACAGAGGAAAGCAGCTGAAGAGTGGCAGGCCTGGGAACCACAAGCACCAGCTCACAGAGTGTGGGGAGGAGAAGTCTTGGTTCTCTGGCCAGGCCCCGTGGCTGCAGGGGCGGTAGAGGCACCGTCCCAAGGACCAGTGGTCTTGTCTAGTTCTCCTGAGCTAGGCCCTGAGTGCTGTGGGTTCCATTTGGCAAGACCCTGCCCCCTGTGGTCATCTTCGTGTCCCTCTGTGTGCCTGGGTTGTAGCATCAGCCCTCCTGGCTTGGCACAGGCAGCCAGCCTCTGGCTATACCTTCTAATTCCTCCTGTGGCCAGTACGCAGCTCTGCGCAGGACCGGGGGGCTGTCCAAGGTACTGAAAGCCTGAAACGAATCGTGTTCTCCAAGTTTCCAAGACACCAGTGCTAACTACCCAATCGTCCTGAAATCTGGCTGCAGAAATGCTGCTGGAAGCTCGAGGGGTTGCTGCCCCAAAGACCACTGAGCACCAGGCAGAAGCCCTGGTGTGGGGGAGGCGGAGGCGGACGCCACTGCACTCACCTGGATGCGGTCAGGCACGCCGGTGCTGTCCATGCGGCTGGCCACATTCACCGTGTTGCCCCAGATGTCGTACTGAGGCTTGCGGGCCCCGATCACCCCGGCCACCACAGGGCCGATGTTGAGCCCTGGGGGGACAGAAGTCAGCATGGCCCTCAGGACTCAGACCAGCACTGGCCCTCACTGGCATTCCTCTCTCCACACTGCGTTGCCTGATGCTTTTCTTTAATCACCCCTCTCTCAGTGGCATTTAAGTTTCCACCAGCAGTTTAGACTCCACACACCGGAACTTGCCCTTTGCTTCCTCACTGCTCTGTTTTCCCAGGGCACCACCTTCTTGCCCTTAGAACCGAGCTCCTACCCTACCATCTCCAGCCTTGCCAAGTAATCCCACCCTGGGCCTCTGAGCCAGGGCAAGGACACCCGCTATCCATCCTGCTCCCAGCACTTTTGCCCAGACTCACTGGGGCCACACCGCCTCCGAGCCCACGCTGTACCTGTTCTCCATCTGAGTGCCCTCCCGCCTTCTCTTCAGGCGCAGTCCTTCCCTGACACATCTGCCCAACTGACATTCTCTGGACATTTTCTGCCGTGTCTCTGTGCCCCAGGGCGTTCCCTCCTATTTCAGTAACTGTCTGTTTTAAGTGGGGCCTCATTAAACCTCATTGTTGCTTAACTGATTCTCGTGTGTGAGAGGTAAGACCACAAACAGCAGAAGCTCCCAGATAAGCTTATCAGGCCACTCGCTTACTCAGAAATGTCATCAGTCCTCAAAGCTCTTCCCTCCACGATCTTCCTCTGTAATCCTGCCAGACCACATGTGGCATTTTACCCCACCTGCTATTTCCAGACTGGACTGTCTAACCCACTGGCCAAAAGCCACGCTCCTCAGTGAAGACGTTTGGAATCTGGAGAAAGGGCTTTGCCACCCAAGGCTCCCCACTGCCTGCTCGGCTACTTATCTGCCTGCTGCTCAGTCTCCAGCCCTGGTCTGCTGGAGGAGCTGGAGGCAGCTCACAAAAACTCAAATCAATGTAGGTGGGAAAGATGGGGTGCAGGGAAATTAAGAATGGTAATTTCAGAAAATCGAGAGCGAAGCTAACACGGAAGTGTGGGCTGTGCGTGAGGTGAGATGGACCCCGAGCCGGCTCTGCTCTGGGCGTTCTGGCGGCCCGGGCAGGAAGAGAGCTGGGTGGGGCCACCAGCGGGGCCCCAGGCTGACACAGAAGCCAGTGATCACAATATTGATGGTTAGTAATCCAATATTTTTATCTAGTGTGCTGATTTTGAGAATTGAAATACCAGTATTTCTGTGGGTGAATTACTGTTCCTTTTTCAAAAAATTTGAAATCTGAATCATTTATGGCTTGAGACAGACATACCCAGGGAATGGATAAAGTGTTAACATTTTGAATGGAAGAGAGGTCCACTCTTTCAGAAAGCACTGTTTGCCTCTGCCATCCTCAAGAGGAGGGGGAGGCAGAGGGGAGGGGGCGGGGACCGGGTGAACAAGGTGGAGGGACCGAGAAGGACCAGTTGGTAGTTTCAGCATCGAAAGCATCAGCAACACTGTAATAACCATGTGTGCACAGTGCAGGCGGGGACTGAACACATGGAGGGGAACACTCTGGAAAGTATGTGAGTATCTGGCCACTAGGCTGCACACCTGAAACCAGAACAAAATAGCACCGAAAGTAAACTTCTTTCTGTGATCAAAGAAATAAGTAAATGGAGGAGGACAGCAATACTCAACAAAGCCAAATTTCTACTGCCAAGGTTTCTACTCACACTGCCAGCCTGGACACCCTTGACAAGATACATGCTAAGAACAAAGCGAACTGCAGAAACACCTTGAACTTTGAGAAGCAACACATTCGGAGCCACCATCCTGTGCTCCAGCAGTGGGAGCGAACCTGTGACTCGGCCACTGTGCACAGCTCTCGCTGTGCTAGTCCTTCAGCCCTGCTGGGGAGCTGCAACTTGTCAGAGTACAAGGTTGGGGCAATAAAACAACGAAATTAAATACAAAAAGAGAAAAAAAGTCATCTAGGGTTTGGGTTCAGAGATTTTCTGAGCAAGCAGAATGGAGCCCTGACTGTGAAACAGACCCGGCCCTGCCCCTCCCCCTCCTGCAGGAGCCCTCACCCTGGGACCCCACCCTCAGCGTCTGCCGTCCAAGGGCTGAGGTGTTTGATGAGGGAGCCCAGGGAAGACGCAGGGACTCGACTGGCCGCATCCGCACAGTTTCTGCCCCCATTTGTGCAGGTTAGAAAAGCTTTCACAGCACCTAGGAGATTGTGCTCACACACAGAAACCACTTGCACTGTGGCAATAAACTTCTGCTGAGTCACTTGTTTTTTAAGATGACTCTTTTAAAACGTTGAAACATAAGCATTTCATTGTCAATTTTACATGAGTCCTTTCATGTTTAGTTTTTTAAAAGATCTCACTGTATTCATTCTATTTTGCTAACGATTTTGTAGAATTATGTGCAACAGTTTTATAAATTTGCAAACGGAATGACTTGTTCCGCGTTCATTCATTTTCTATTTGAAATGGATCAGTATTTCGCCCTAGTTGGTGTGGCTCAGTTGGTTGGGTGTGGTCCTGCCAAGGGAAAGGGTTCGGCTCAGTTCCCGGTCGGGGGCGTGCAAGAGGCAACCGACTGATGTTTCTGTCTCCCATCCATGTTTCTCTCCCTCTCTTTCTCCCTCCCTTCCCCTCTCTAAAAATAAAAAATAAAATAATAATAAATTTAAAATGGGTACGTGTTTCATTTTACTCTTCTCATTTCTACTGAATGAATTTGGAACACTTTTAGATCAAGTATGGCTGCTTAAGTCAGTGATGCTTGAAATAAACAGGACTGCCATGCCCACGAGGCAGCCCCCAGAAGGCCCCGCACCCCAGGCACACCACATCAGGCAGGCTCAGCCTGGGTCCAGCCAGGACTTCCCAAAAAGTGGGTGAGGTGGGAACTCAGGAAAAGGGTGTCCTGGGCAAGGGACCCGCACACCGATGTGCAGGGGAGGCACCTCTAGGCTCTGCAGGGGTACGCTTTGAGTGCAGGGTGCCCACCCCACCCCCTTGGGCAGGGATGCACTATGGTGTCAGCCTTTGTTTGGCCCCAGGTCACTAATGCAGAATGCCGGGGTGGCAGGGGTGGGCGGGGGCCACCACAAGCCCTCAGACCTCCCAAGGGAGCTTACCAATCTTCATCTGGAAGTTGTTGAAGGAGTGCTCATTGATGTACTTCATTTGGTCCATCAGCTTCATGGCAAAGTCGGCCAGAGCTTTGATGTGGGTCTTGCCCACCTTGTCATAGGTGGAATCATTAAGGCCAGAAGCGGCCATGTAGGTGCTGCCGATGGTCTTGATCTTTTCTAGTTGCTTAAACCGATCCTCGCTGATGATCTGAAGAAGGCCACACCCGGTCACCCCCACATCTGGGGCACTGGGGTCTGCAGGGAGTGTGGCTGCGTGGTCCCCTGTGTCTCCCCAATTTGTACAGTGGGCCCGTCCCCATCACCAACTCGGTGCAAAGCCCCACTGCTCCCTGACAGAGCTGGGCCTCCCCCAGCACACTGCTGTGGAGGGGCTGTGTGCTACTGGCCAACCCAACACCAGGAGCCCTGGGGTCAGGGCAGCAGTTGCTTCTGGGTCTCTTGCTCCCAACAGGGGCTGGTGGCCACCTCCCCCTTCACTGGCTCACGTCCCCATCCCTCCCAGGAAATCTCATCTTTGTGCAGCGGGACACCCTTCTTCTGTCTCCAGGACCCGCCGGAAGCCTGCCCAGACCTGCTGCAGCGGACTTCAGTTACCCCACTGCTCCGGGAGTCCAGGGCTTTCTCCATCACTGTGGGGTCTCATCTCCATCCCCCTCTCCTTCCCATGCCCCAGGCCCAGGCTCCTACTGGGAATGTCCCTCACGTTCTCTACACAGTGGGCTTCCAGGGTCAAAGCTGCCCTGCCAGGCACGGTATCCCCAGTGCCCGGCAACACTAGCTGTTCATCAAGGGTGATACACAAATAAAGAAACGGGCTTGTTTCTGCCTCTGATGATCAGGGCTTTGCATCTTTGTCCTGCCTCTTCCCTCTGCCTGGGGCCCTGTGCAGCCCTGGGTGGCCTGAGAGGAATGGTGGATGATGGGAGTGGTCGGCAAGTCAGCCGCGCAGAGAATCAACGGGCAGCTGGGGTGCGCAGGCTGCAAATTCAAACCGGGTGGACTGAAGCCCCAGCCCTGCCACTTACTGGCTATGACCTTCGGCAAGACACGTCACATCTGTGGGCCTCAGCTTCCTCATCTGTGACATGAGGATAGGGGAGAAATGCGTGCAGTGTGCCTCTGACAGGTCCCGGGACACCCTGAGCAGGGCTCCTGACCTCACCATTCACGGCCGGTGACGGTGGCGGGGGCATCGGGTCTCTTCGCATCCCTCCCACCTCAGGGACCCAGGGCCCCTCAGCCCACACTGCACCTCGTCGAAGTCAGCGATGATCTCGTTGAGCAGCCGCAGGCACTCGACGCCCTCGTTGTTGGCCTCCAGCTCCACGTAGAACTCGGAGAAGTTGGCGATGGAGGCGAACATGACGGCCACGCACTCGCACGACTGGTAGTAGAGCTCGTCGTTGCGCCGCTCCCGGGCCAGGAAGTGCGCCGCCACGTCCTTGGGCAGGATGTTGTGCAGCAGCCGCCGGTTGTAGGCCTGCAGCTCCTCCATCTCCTCCTTCTCCTCCGTGGCCTGGGACAGAGGGCCCGTCAGAGTGGGGGGGGCAGGAAACCCGCACTCAGGAAAGAGAGTGGGCCTGCCCACACGCCAGTGTGCGCCTGGGCTGTTGGCACACCCAGCTTTCCAGCCTCTCTGCTGCCTCATGTCCGTCTTTTCCATAAAGAGCAGCTACTGCTTTAATCATCAGAAAAGAGAGATCCCTAAGGGACTCTCCCCACCTGCCTCTTGGCAAGTGACAGGTATGAGGGGTTGGTCCTGAGGCAGGGACCCCTGAGTGGGAGCAGGGCCGGGAGAAGAGGCCGAAACGGCCTGTCTGCCCCAGGCTCAGAGGAGGCAGCCGGTGTGAGGGAAGGCCCCCCAACCATGCCCACACTGGCCCTGCAGCTGCCCCAGTGCCCCTCAGCTCCCCAGCTTTCCCTTGGTAGCAGGACATGCACTCAGAAAAGCAGTTTGCTCAGGATCGCTGTAACAGAACAACCGTAGAGCTGACCTCCCTGGTCCTAAGCACAGACTGGCCCAGGGGCTGGTGCAGTTGGCAGGGCCAGGAGGTGCAGGTGCCCGAGGTGCCACCCAGGGCAGGGCAGGGGCACACCTTTGACTTTGGTTTCCCCCAATGTGGATCCTGGAGCTGGGCAGTTGGGGTCTGTCGTCACCCTCCAGGTTAAAGGGACCGTGCAGAGCCATCAGGTCAAGAGGCCCACAGGGACCCACAGGCCGTGCACCGAGGGGCACAAGGAGCCACTGCTCAGAGCATCCCCAGGACCGAAGGGTACAGAGTGGAGTCTGCCGGCCTCCTCCCCCTTGATGGTAAACAAAATGGCCCCTTTAACTGGGAGTGACCATGTTGGTCAGGCAGGCTGGGAAAAGATCACTAGCCAGGGCTGCTTGAAAGATCTAGCCAGAGTGCTTGGGCTTTCTGTAACTAACTGTGGAGGCCTTTCTAGTCAACTGGGACTGGGACCCCCAGAAGGGCCAGGGCTACTTCTCAGGGCCCTGGCCCCCCTGGAGGGCTGCAGTAGTCTGTGGGAAAGGAACAGGCACACCCACCCACGGCCACAGGACCTGGGCCCGGCAAGGAAGGCGGAAAGCTCGGGGACCCCAAGGCTTGGAGGCCGAGCCTTGCCCCTGAGGTGAGAGGACCACAGCCTTCCACTCCTGGAGCCGCTGGATACGTGGCCACAAGGATGGGGGTCATGCCTGAGGAAGAAGCTCCTGGACCCTCAAGGGCCAGGTGGATCCAGTGGGCATATGTGGTCCTCCTGCCCCGGCCCTCCAGCCCAGGTGACCTTCGTTCCTGTGAAGTGGGGCACTTTAACCACGTCCCTCCCCATAAATCAGAGCCACCTGCTCTTAGCTCTGGAATGAGTGTGCGAGGGGGGGGGGGTGGAGTCGGCTGGAGTGGGAGGCCCGGGGCTCCTCACAGGCTGTCCCAGAGAGAGGCCCCCCGCTGGTCTGCCTGCCTCTGGCGATGCTCCAGGCTGACCTGTCTGGCTCCTCCCACCTGCTGGGACCTCGTGCCTGGCGCCTCAGGGGCGCTCCAGCCCAGCAGGCGGCAGATGTACACACATGCCCTTCCCAGAGAGCACGTGCCCCAGTGTCAGGCAGGGTGGCAGTGAA
Organism: Tonatia bakeri; assembly: GCA_004024845.1. Taxonomy (NCBI): domain Eukaryota; kingdom Metazoa; phylum Chordata; class Mammalia; order Chiroptera; family Phyllostomidae; genus Tonatia; species Tonatia bakeri. The sequence continues at coordinate 108,117 of PVIA01004735.1, forward strand.
ATTCGGGGGCAGGGATGCCGGGAAAGGGACTACTGAGGGGAACAGAGGCAACCCCAGGCCCCAGCCAGGTGCTTCCGCCAGTGGGGGATTCAGCCCCAAGACACATGGGGCAGCTGCCAACACAGCCAGATGGTTTCAGAGCTGGACTCTGGCCAGGCAGGAAGGCTCAGGGGCGCACAGCCCCTTGCTGGTCCTGGTAAAGTCAGTGCTAGGGGAGGGCACAAGAGTGGGTTCCCCCAGGACCGAGGCCAGTGCTTCTGCCAGGAGGGGCCTGTGGAGACGTGAGTCCTCATGCAGTGGTGTCAGGGGAGCTAAGGGCCCAGGCCTCCCACGTCCCTGTCAGCACCTGCCCACCCAGCACGACCTCGGGCCCAACAGCAAAATGGGCTGTGGAGAGGGCCCGGGGTGGGCCGATGGACCGCCACCCCCCACTCCGAAGGCTCGCATTCAGGTGTTTGCTTATTGGTGTTTGTGTGATGTTGTCCCCACTCCCCAAAGCCTCAGAGCAGGATGAGAAATGGAGAGACCTGGAGGCATCACGAGCCTGTGGGCAGCGTCAGGGAAGAGAGGCTGACACACCTGGCAGGTAGAGGCACGCTCACCCACACTCACACACTCACGCACCGGCTGTCCTAACTGTTCCCAAAGTGGGAGGGGGGTCCAGGCACTTCCTTCCCAACCTTCCTCCCCCCCCTCCCTTGGGCCTGAGGAGACGAAGCAATCAGAGGAAGGCAGCCACCTGCAGCTTGCCCAGCGCGTGGAGCCGGGTGCTGAAGAGGGGAGAGGGCAGCGGGGCAGCGAGTGGGGCTGCAGGGGGTGGGAGTCGGGTTCCACGGAGCAAAGGAGTCATTGTATGACAGATGATGGCAGCCGGTTTCTCACCACCAGAGAGGGCATTCGAAAGCGCGGAGGGCGAAGGCTAGGAAGCAGCCTGAGGTGCTGCACTGGCCACAGAGGCACTGCTGTAAACTCATGGTTCTAAACATCAGCAGAGAAACGCTGGAGTAGTGTCCACGTGTCTCCGTGTGTTTATTTGTAAGTGCATATACACGCACGTACTTCCTATGTACTTCCTAGCTTTGTCCATAGCGAGGACCCGAAACAGGGAACACCAGAGCACCCTGACCTTGGTTTCTAAATACTGTTCGTTCTCCAGTAAAAAAGAAAATGGTGCTCTTTGAAGAAATCTCGGACTCCTGGGCTGGAGCAGGGAAAGCACACGAAGAGCCCAGGACACCGCCTTGTGCCAGAAAGGAAGCAGATGCTCAAAGAAGGAGGAAGACATGTGGGAAGAAAGAAGCCAACATGAAGGAACTCACAAACCCAGGGTGATGCGGGCATTAAAATAAGGAGAGGAGCAGATTAAAATCCACGGAATGTGATAGGGATTTATGATTCATTGCTGATATAGACAAATGAATGACTAAGGAAACAAGTGGGTGGAAGGAGGCCCTTCCCTTCAGCAGAACCCCAGTCACAAGCGTGGGCGGAGTGGGGCGTGCGAGGGCGCTGCCAGGCAGGCAGGGCCCAGCCAGGGGCGGACGCTGCCGGGAGGACGTCGGAGCACCGGAGTACCGGTGCAACCTCCGATCATCTTTCCACGAAATGCTAACTGAACGCAAAGCGGAAGGCGAAGAGCTGACGGGGGAGAATCTGGCAGGCGCCCATCGGGCGGCCATCAAGGTCAATGTCCCCAGGGATGGAATGGTCGCCGCAGTGGATCCCCGTGTGACGCGCTGAGAAGAGACCCCGTCGTTTCCACGGTTCTCCTCTAAGAAGGTGCAACCTGAGTCTGCACGTGGGAACTGCCAACGAACCTAGGATGAGGGTCACAGGAGAGGATCTCTTCAGGACCGGCAAGGACTGAGAGACGAGGAAGGACCGAGAAGACACAACTCATTCAGAGCATGACCGGCCCTGACCGGCGCGGCTCAGTGGGCGGGGGGCGGGGCCCGGAGGGGGACTGTGACAGGCAACGCACAGGCTGACGTTTCTCTCCTCCGTGTTGCTCTCCCTTTCTCCCGCCCTTCCCATCTGTAAAATAAATAAATAAAATCTTTTTTTAAAAAAAAATGCCTATATTCACTAAACTTTCTCTCTTAAAAACAGTTTCTTCTTAAACATTTTTTTAAGGATTTTTTTTGTTAATTTTATTTATTTTTAGACAGAAGGGAAGGGAAGGGAGGGAGAAAGGGAGGGAGAGAAACATCAATGTGTGGTTGCTTCTTGTGTTCCCCCTACTGGGGACCTGGTCTGCAACCCAGGCATGTGCCCTGACTGGGAATTGAACCAGTGGCCTTTTGGTTCGAAGGCTGGTGCTCAGTCTACTGAGCTGCACCAGCCAGGCCTACATTTTTTCTTTTTCTTTTTCTTTTTTTTTAGGTATAACTGGATAGAATCCTGGGTTAGAACCGGGACCATCAGAAAATCCCGAACAGGCTCTGTGGGTGCTGGGACAGTGCCGCACTAGTGTTAATTTCCTGACTGGAGGGTCGAGGACAGTGATGTAGGGGTGTCCTTGTTTTTCAAAAGTAGGCACTGGAAAATGTAATGTGATGAGGCATCTTGTCAAAAAGGTGGGAACAGGACGACTGAGCAAATACGGAAACAGGTTAGGGAATCTGGTGCAGTGACTGCTGGAGTTCTTCACACTGTTCTTGTGACTTTTCTGTAGCTTTAAGTTATTTTTAGAACTTCCTCCCCCCAAAAGAAGATACAAGTGGTGGGGGGAGCACAGGTGTGTGGAGGGAGGAGGCCAAGGGAGCAAAGGTAAGTGGAACCCCTGTGTCTGCGGCCACATGTGGAGAGGGACACTGACAACACCAGTGTCTCTGGGGCCGAAGACGTGCTGAGGAGAGACCAGGAACCACTTGGTCTCCAAAACCCCCCAAGCCCTCAGCCCACTGGGGGCCGGGCCCTTGGCCGGTCCACGGAAGCTGGAGGGAATGGGAATGGGGCACATGTGCGGTACACTCAGCCGCTGGATGAAGACGCAGCTGCATGGGGGGGAAGGGGCAGCAGGTCACGAGAGAGGCCAAGTGGCAGGCTCACCCATTCTAGAGGCCGTCACACCAGCCCCAGGCCCCACGGAGCCCCTGGGAGGGGGTTTTCCCAAAGGGGAGGGGCGAGGCTGGGAGGCAGTGGGAGGAGGCAGTGCAGCTTCACACTGACCGCCCTGAGGTCCCTCCCCACCCAAGGCTTCTGCGGGGCATTTCCACAGAAAACACGTCCCTCTGGCCTCAGGGTGTCCCCACTGGAGACATCAGGAGCAACATCAGCCAGACTGCATGCGAAGGGCAACCAGATGCCCTCATCTTTGCTTGGCACCCAATGAAATTCCAAGGCCTCCTGCCCCAGCCTGAAGGCTAATCCCAGGGTCAGTAAGAAGTTGAGGATACAGGAGGCCTAAGCTTGTTGCAGACGAGCTGCAGAAGCAGTCTAGACACAGGGGCCAGGCCAGGGGAGACAAGAGCCAGAGCTAAGCTACGTCCGGCAAGAAGCTGGGCTGGAACAAGGGGTCCGAGGCTACCCACCTACACCAGGTTTTTTCACTGTGAGGGCCCTTGGGCGCCCTCTCCTGGACATTTTGAGGTGGTCTACCAGGTAACAAGGGCCACAGGCATCCTCTCCTCCAGGTCATCTCCAGGGTGCAGGGCAATGGCTGTATTTCAGCCCCACTTGGGGCCCAGCACGGGTCAGAGCTGGGCAGGGCAATGGCTGTATTTCAGCTCCACTTGGGCGCCCAGCATGGGTCAGAGCTGTGGCCCCAGCTCCTTCTTGAGATACCCATCACCAGGGCCAGGACACAGCCCCTTGGCTGGGCTTCCTGTCAGCAGTCTTCGATGCCCGCTGCCAGCCATCGTGCCCCAGAGAAATCTTCAGGCCATTCCCGGTCACATCAAGCCTTCCTCAGAAGCCTGAGGTGCCAGGTCCTGCACCTGGCCAGGCTCCTGCACAAAGGCCTCTGAGACCCCGGGGCTGCACGCCCGGCTCCACTCCTGCCCCTCTTCCCCTCCCAGCCTCCTGACACCTCGCTGCTCCCACACATACTGGGCTTGCCCCCACCTCCCCTGGTCCCTGACTCTGCACACAGTATTCGTGACTCAGGAGCACATCTCCTGGGCCCAGTAAAGTCCAGCACTGCCGAGGGTGAATCCGTCTGGAATAGGCTCTGAGGAGAGATGACCTGCTGGGGTGTGGGGCGCTGGTCCGTTGAGACAAGGCCTGAGCAGGATACCCAGTCACTGAAGAACTAAGGCCCAGCCCAGTCTGGTGGGGGGCTCACTCACGCCCAAGGGCAGAGAGGCCTGGGTGCCTCCCCATCCCAGTCCGGACCCAGGTCCACCCACCTGCAGCTTCCAGAGGAAGTCGAGGCGGGCAGTGGACTCCACCTGCTGGGCGTGCAGGTACAGGGCCAGCACAAAGACGGAGATGATGATGGGTGTCACCACCTTCAGCGCCACCTTGGTCGCGTGTTCAGGGCTGCGGGCGGGAGGCAGAGGCCCTGGCACCGGGGCCCCTTCAGGCCTCTCGTCTTCCTCCCAGCACACCCCTTCGCTGACCCACCTGCACTGTGCCTCATCCTGGAAACCTTGACCAAAGCCCCAGCTCAGCCCCCACCCAGCCGTTGCTCCCCTCCTGATGCCTGCCTCCCCTCGCTGGGGCGTGTCCCTCTGGTCCCCAGAGGGGGCATGGGGCCCTTGTCACAAAGCAAGTGCAAATCCCAGGTCTTTCTCAGTGGGCAGGACAGGGACTGTGGGCGCAGAGACAAGGGAGTAAGGCAGGCCGCACTGATGTCTCTGGGCGACCTTGCGCAGGTCTCTTAACCTCTCTGAACCTCCTAAGCCATGCAGAGGAATAACAATGCCCAAATTTCAAAACTGTGGTAAAAGTGAAAGAGACTACATACAAAATCCCTGCTGCCTGAGAAACAGCAGGAACTCCAAAAGTGGTAGGTGTTATTATCTAATTATATTTCTGTTAACATTTTAAATAAATACTCTTAATAAAAGCAGCTATTCCAAACCCTGCTCCCTATCCCATCAAAGAGCCCAAACCTTGAAGGCAGCTCCACTAGGACCTAACCCACATTCTGCAGGCCTCCCCTGCTCCTCTCCACTGCTTCCTGCCCTACTGGGCCTGGGGTCAGGTACATACTCCTGGAGGAGAGCCTGAGGCTAAATGCTTTAACAGGAGGCCTGTGGAATGATCTGTGGGTCCTGAGGACCCTGGCCCCCTAGGCTACAGGTCACCTTGGGGTGGTGAGGGTCATAAAATAAAGGAGGGCACCTGCCGATGAGGCCCCCTTGGTACCTGGGAGGGGAGGGCCTCCTCACCCCCTCCAGCCTCCTCCTTCATGGTCCACCCTGCCACAGAGACCCCTCCCACCTGGCACCCCTGCCCTGCTGCCACCTTCGGTGCTAGCTCTGGCTGCTCAGTGCCGAGAGCAGGGGGGCGTGGTACCCGAGAAGTCAGAGAACAGCATTGACTCACCACTGGGAGGTCCCATTGTTGCTGATGTCTCTGTGAACGAGAGTGGGAAAGCTGTTCGAGGCCGCTCCTCTGCCTCAGCAGCTCCAGTGCCTGCTCTGCCCCGACCCTGCTTTGTCTTCCGCCCTGTTCTAACCGCCCCCTGCCCAGTACTGCTACTCCTGCTGCTGTTGCTCCATCACACACACCCCGCCGACCCCCAGCACCTCTCCTGTTCCAAGGAAACTCTCAGGACGGGAGGCTCACAGAAATCCCAGCGCCACCTAGCATCTGGTCATCGTGACAGCAAATTACCCAGGCCTTACCTGGACCCCCTGCCCCCAGCATAGCCACCTCTCCCGCCCCAGCCCTTTGTCACCATCCGGAGGAGGAGGAAGACTTACACCTGCACTGTCCAAGTAGGGTAGATATGGCTACTGAGCTTTAAAGTAGCACTGAGGGCAAGTCGGTGACTATTGCCCATGTTGCCTTGTTAACACAGCTACTAGACAATGTTGAATTACCAATACGGTTTGCATTATTCACCTACTGGGCAGTGCCACCCTCGAGCCCAGCCAGGGTCTCCAAGCCCAGAAATGGCCTCCTTTCTCTCTTGCTACTTCAGCAGGAGAGCAGAGCGGAGGGGTGGGGGAGGGGCAGGTGAAAAAGAAGAGGCTGCCCCTGGCCGATGGGCAGAAAGGAGTCTTTGCCCAGGAGGTTGGAGCTGGGGGCAACAGGACACACCTCTCGCAAACGCCCCCGCAGCCCAGGGCCCCAGCCTCCTGCTCTTCCCACCTCTCTGCAAGGGTCCAGGCCTAGTGGGGGCCTGGGGAGGGTGCCACCTACATGGCATTGGCGGTGACCAGAAGGTCGGCATTGTCAAAGAGTGTCACACCAGGCACCTCGACGACAAGCACGTAGATGAGCTCGATGGCCAGCATGAGCACCAGCTTCCCGATGCAGCTGATCTGCAGGAACACGGAGCAGGCCAGCAGGCTGAGCAGCACGCTGTAGGTGAAGTACTGCAGGGAGAGAGCGGCCTTCAGAGACCGCCCCCTCCCCGGGCCCCGACCACCTGCCTCCCAGCCTCCATCCAGAGGGTCTGGGGACGTTTCTGCAGATGTAGACTTGTGATGTGGTGCAAAGGGCCCTGATTAGGAACCAGGAGGTGGGACTCCAGGCTGAGCCTGACGGGTCCTGGCAGTAACCCTGATGGTTCGAGCACAGCTCCAGGCTCAGGTTGACTTGAGTGGCGACCTGATTCATTATGGACTATTTGTAGGCCTCGGGCCATGTATGCAACCCCTCTGAGCCTCCGTTTCCCTGTGTGCAAACCGTCCTAGCTTGTGGGCTCGCGGTGACGATTACACGAGATGAAACCCCTAGGCGCAGCGCCCTGCACCCTCACTAACTGGGGAGAGCACAGGCCCTAACCCCCTGATGCACAGCTTTCAATCTCGATTCCTGAAAACTGAAACTGTTTCATAACCGCTGTGGTGGCACAACCTGACCCAGCTGAGGTGTTGCCAATTATCCTCTCCATCCTGCTTCCTGTGACCATTCACAAGCTCTGCTGCAGAAATGTTACCGTGTTTCTCATTATCAGCCGCCACTCACATTGCACTGGGGGTGTCAGGTAACATTTCAGAAGCTGAAAAGTTCCAAAGACCAAAATTATCTGACCTGGGAGGCTTCAGATGAGGGGCTGCGGCCCTGAATGATTTCCTCCCGGGTAGTCTCCTCTGGTCTCCCAGCCTCAGTTTCTCAGACAACCAAGGGCTCAACCAGGCAGTCTCAGAGGTCCCCTTCTGCCTGCTGTCTCCAGTGCTAATCCCAGACATGCCAGCACTTATTATTTTGTTCTTCTTTTAAATTCGGCATCGCTATTTCTGAGTCAGGCATTGGGACACACTACTCACCACCGCTGCCTTGGACTGGAGGCCAGACAGCAGTGGCTGGCAGTGGGGGTCGCCCCCAGTTTGGACTTCCTGATCTCGGGCCTTCAGAAACCCAGGGAGGGGCTGCAGAGGCCCCCGGTGACTGGAAGAGGTTGAACCAGCCTCAAGCCACCACCAGGAACAGGGGCAGAAGAAGGAGCAGGGAAGGCACATCAGTCAGTTCAGTCCCGAGGGCAAGCCCTTGGAGGAAGGGCTTGGAGGAAGGGAAGGGCCCAGAGCCAGCTTGGGTTCCCGCTAGACCCAGGGCCCAGACAACAAGGAGGCTCGGCTGAGAACCGCAGTCCCCCAAGGGCCTCAGGGTTTGTGATCAGAACACCGTGGGGCAGGGTTGGCCTGGAGCCTGGTAGCCCCCATGGGTGAGCAGGCTGGGGAGGACTGAAGACTGACAGCTGGACCACCCATTTCCCGAAAATGAGGGCCCGGAACAGGCTCTGCCACTGCCCTCTTCCCACCACTCCCCTGCTTCCATGGCACAACCACCAAGGGACAGGTACGAGACCAAACACAGCTTCTGCTTCTCAGCAAACAGCCCTCAGGCAGCAGCGCCCGTGGACTCTTGGCCAGATGTGAGAGGGAGCCGAGGCAGGGGATGCAGGGCGGCTCCTGCGAGGCCTGGGCCGCCCACCCAGGCTGCCTGCCTGGCCCAGGCACGGGTGGGGGGAGTCCCACTTCTCAGGGTTCCCCCAGCCCTGTCTGGGCAGGCAAGGCAGACGGGGCTCCCTCCCAGGGCCGGGCCCTTTGGGAATTGGATGAAAGCTTGGACCCTCTCTCCAGAAAAAGGGAGAACTGCCATCATATTACAGGTTTCACGTGAGCCCCTGGCGGGGGCCTGGGGCATGGGAACTGCCCGGTGCAGGGGGTGGTCACCCTGGTTGGCAGCCTGGCCTGCTGCTCCCTCGAAAGCTGCTCCCCAGGCAAGCTGAAGGAAGCGGCTCGCACACCACAGGCCTTTAATCCGTGCTGCTTTCTGAGGGTTCTCAGCGCTATTTGTTAAACCATGTAAGCAAGAGGCACATGCTTTCTTCTTGGGGGTGATGAAATGTTCTAAAATCGGATTCTGACAATGGCTGCACAGGTCTGCAAACGCACTAACAGTGACTGAACCGCACACCTCACGGGGCGGACTCACTGGCAGGCCTTTCTCCAGCCTGCTCTCTGGCCCACGGCAGGGCGGCTCGCCAGCTTCTCCAGGGCCGCACTGGGTCTGTGGGGGCCAGCAACAGCTCCGCCCTCAGGTTCACAGCACAAATCCTGCCAGACGATCTGGGAAGGAGCTTGGCTCTGCCACTCACTGTCTGTGTGACCTTGGGCAAGTCATGTGACCTCAGTGTCACTCGCAGAAAGGAGATAGTAACAGCACCTCCATGCCGGGGTTGTTGAGAGGATTACATGAGGAACTGCACGTAAGCACTCAGCGCAGTGCCCCGCACTCAGTGAGTGCCAGAAACCAGAGCTATGCTGGAACTGTTGCTATGGTCACACTGAAGGCTGGCCTCATTCGCCGGTGTCTGGCACGTGGAGTGAGAGATACTGAGGAAACGAGGGTTCTGGGGCGGCAGGGAGCTCGAAGCCCCTGACTGTCCCTCAGAGCAGCCCCGGGCAGAGAGGCGGGGGCGGGGGGTCTCCATCTGCACCCAGCCCCTCCTTGACCAGTACCTCGGGGAAGTTGCAGTTGGGCCAGGCACTGCCGCAGAAGCCCTGCTCATCCCCCAGGCTGTAGTTGACAGCCGACTCCACCACGTGGCACGCGTTGACCTGGCTGGCGCTGATGTTATGTTCATCTGCCAGGCAGCCGAACAGGTCCTTGGAGTTGCACAGGAACTGGGGGCGGGGGAGGGGAGGGTCAGCTGCAGGGGCCAAGCCAGGGCAGCCCATCTCCACGGGGCAGCAGGTGCCTGGGGTGCAGCCTGACTCTGATCCAGGACAGGAGAGGAGTCTGGAGGAGGCAGAGTCCCCGGTGAGGTTTGCCTGTTGCCCGGGCGGGGATCCTGAACATCCCCTGGGGACTACCAGGGTCCTCTGGGCTCTCCAGCCCTGAGAGGCTTCAGGAGTCAAATCTGATCCCAGACCTGATGTGGGGCCCAAAAGATTTCCGGGAGGGAGAACTCCAGACTCTCCTCCCAGCCCATGCTCACGGGGTGCTGGGTTCCCCTGGGTTTCGCCAGTGGGGCTGGGGAGGCGGAGCCACCCACCATGTTGACGAAAGCCGACAGGAACACCAGGGTGATGGTGAACACCCCGACCAGGGTGCTGTTCATCTTGGACCGCACGATCTTCCTGGAGAAAGTCTGCAGGGGGGCCGGGAAGAGCTGGGGGCGAGGCGGGGAGAGAGACAGCACAGAATCAGTGGGCACTCCACAAACCGCCACAGAACCAGGTCTCCCATCCACCTTTGCCTCTGGCCAGCATAACCTGCGGCCCCCCAGAACTCGCTCCTGGTGCACAAGCCCCCAGCCGGGCAGCACCAAACCACTGCTTCCAGGCCAACAGCAGCCCAGACCCTGCAGCTGGCCAGGTGTGGGTCTACCTGGGGAGCTCCCAGGTGAGGGAAGCAAGACGGAAGGAAGGAGGAAAGATGCTATCTTGTCCCCGACAGGGAAACAGGAAAGCAGAGAGAACAGCACTTGCACCTACTGTGTGAACTCTGAGAGTTACGAACGGGGACACGGGGACAGTGGGTGGCAGCTGAGAGTCACGGAGGAAGGAAGGCTTCTCGGAAGAAAGGAGCTGTGGGCTGAGGTTCCGAGAGGGCCTGCCATCTGGAGGAAGGGGTGAGCAGCACGTGAGCAGAGGACCGGCCGGGACGAGTGAATGCAGTGAGGCCTTTTCAGCAGGACGCTCACAGACCTGCCGTTTCCCTTGCCTAGCCCTTCCTGCACTGCCTTCACTGGACAGGCCGCACGCCCACTCAGAGACTCACTACCGCCCTGGTAACTGCGTGATCGGGCTCCAGCGAGTCCGGCGCTGCGGGCCTTGTCTGCCACGCCCTCGTCACCTCCCAACCAGCCTAGGCTAAAAAGAAGCTGGTGGACCCAGGGAAGGGGAAACTTCCCAAATGTCCACCAATTTGATGAAAGGATAAACAAAATGGGACATATCCACACAACGGAATAATTTTTTTGGCCATAAAAAGGAATAAAGGGCTGTCACATGACGGCATGACACGGACAAACCTTGAAAATACTGTGCAAAATAAAAGAAGCCAATTCCAAAAGGCCACCTATCGTGTGATTGCATCTCTATAGCGTGTCCAGAACAGGTGAGTGCAGAGAGCAGATCAGAGGCCGCCGGGGGCGGAGGCCAAGGCCAGCGAGGAGCCGGCAGGGACTGCGGGTGGTCCGGGCTCCTCCCCCGGGCGACGACAGCCGCACACACAGCTTTATGAACGCGCCAAAGCCACTACACGATACGATTTCGTCCACCTCAACAAAGGGGACTTTATGGCATGTGAATCGTATCTAAGGACATCCTGCTGGGCCTCCTGCCAGCTTCCTGGTCCTGGGAGGTCGTAGCAGCTCCGAGCCTCAGTTTCCGCATCAGTCAATAGGGAAGACCGTCTCCCAGGGCGGCCACAGAGGCTCGGGGAAAGGATGCGTTTGAGAGCGCTTCGTAAGCTGTTAAATTCACTAGAAAACTTAGTTAATATTTGCGTTTTAAAGAGCTATATTGCCAATAAGAATGGAAGTGCCTGTTTCCTATTAAAGGAATTTTCGGTTTCACAGCTGGGGAAAGTGTTTTTGGCATTAGCACCAGGATCTCACTCTGAACGGATGGGACAGATGGTTCCTAATCTTTGTCTGCTTCGAATTTTGCCACTCCATCCCCCACCACCACCCATGTTGCTCAGATTGTTTTAGTTCTGATTACGCTGTCCCTCAATTGAAGGGCTTCCTTCATTATTCTGCAATCACCAGCGACTAGGGCAGGATGTGCACACGGGATGCCTAGCCAATGAGGACCAGGAGCCCCACTGGAGCCACCCAGAGGCCACAAGAAGAACTGCAGGCTTTATCAAAAAATCCTACGTGGAATGCTATTCTAACTAGCATCTAATAAATGAACACTTCTTAACGCACTGGCTTGCTACAAGCTAATTTTCCTTGTCACCCTTTCAAAAGACCCACTCTTGGCCTTAAAATCAGAGCAAAAATCCAGGAATTTTTGCCTTTTGAAGTCTCCAGAAGATGTGACATCCTGCCCTGGTATCAGTTTATAGTTTCTCATCTTCTGTAATCAAAAAGCTCATCAGGAGAGCATTTTTCATGGCAGAATGTTGCATCTATGCAACCCAACTGCTCCATGCTTGCTCCCAGTCAGAACTCAGAAAAAGAATCAATTTTAAAATACCCAGACCAGTACATTCACAGTCTAATTCATTCAAATCAACTCAATATAAAAACAGGAGTGGGGACATAATTAATAAACCATGACTGGGTGAGGGACAGTTTTGACCCCTGTCTCTCTGAAAGTCTCCAGGCAAGTCAATGGCTTCCCTGGGGCCTGGGCTCCCGCCTGTACCGTGGAGCCGGGTGCCGCAGAGATCGAAGGCGGCGATGAAGTCCGAGGGCAGAAAGTTTAAGAGGACAGCTTTTTTGGCAAGGAGCTAATGAAAAAGCAGTCGCTCCTATGTCAGAAAAATGTTTTCGAAGGTAGGAAAATTTCGGAGGCCCCACGCGGCAGGCAGAAGCTGACCAGGCTTCACACCGCTGCTCTCATCGGCTGGCCTTGCAGGGCCGGCTGGGCATGCTGCCGAAGGCAGAGGCCCTCGGGGAAGGACTGTGGGGTCTGGGGTCAAGCAGCCTGTGGCTGTGAGTCCCGGCTGTGCCACTTCCCAGCTCTGGGAACTGGGGAAGCACGTCGTTCACCTCACTGGGTCTTGTTTTCTCCATCTGTGAAGTGGATGCAGTGAAAGTCCCCTTAGAGGCTCAGGAATCACAGCCCAGAGCGACACAGCTGCAACCTGGACCCCAGACCTCCTGCCTCAACGCCATCAGACGCGAGTCCGGCAGCAGCACGCCCTCTCCCCGACCGACGAAGTGCGCCCCCGAGCCTGCTGCTGGGAAGGCGGGCGTGGGACTCTCAAGTCCTCACAGGACGGAAGGTGCCATAAGAGGAGCTGGTGCTGAGGCAGGGCCCTGTCTGAGACGCCGAGGGCAGCAGTCAGGTGGAGTGGAGGTAAGGACAGCCAGCAAGGGGAGGCTTAGCCACACGCAGGCTCTGGGGAGAAGACAGGCTTTCTGGTGACTGGACAGAGCAGACAGAGCCTAAGAGCTCTGGTCCCCGTCCCCGGAACTCAGACAGTTCAGTCCCAGGGGTCAGCGGGATGCAGGCTCAGGGGCAGCCACCGGCCTGGAGGATGGTGCGGATAAACACACATGCAGAGAAGTATGTGGCTGATACTCCTTCTGGGCCCCCTGGGCCCAAGTCCCGAACTGTAAGAAAGGAGTCTGACCTTCTGAGTAAGGATGTGATAATCAGCCACAGGAAAGGCAGAGACCCAGATCAGCCTGTGGGGCGAGGAGGAGCCACTCTCTTCTATTATTTGGGTGGTGGTGGCAAAAGCAGAGGTACTGTCAGGGGTGGGCCTGGGCTGCTTCACAGGTGAGGGGGCAGAAGCTACGGGGAGACCAATGGAGCAGTCAGAGCTGGGCAAAGAGAGGAGGAGGGGCCGTGCCCAGGAGATGTGAGTGAGATCACCATCTCTGGAAGTGGTCAAGCAGAGGCTTGCCTACCCCTGGCAGAGCTATCATAGAAGGAGTCCAGCCTCAGGCAGGTGTCTGGGCTGCCTCATTGCTCAGGCCCCTTCCAGTCTGAAATTCTCTGAGTCTGTGGACCACATGCGACGGCAGGGATTTAGGGTGGTTTTCTCCAAGAAAAGTAGCTCTGGGGCCCCGGGCAGCGCCGACGCCGAGGAAAGGGAGGAGCGCTGCACGCAGGTGCGGACAAGACGGCATCACCACAAGGCAGTGCTCGGGGGTAATCTTCAGCGCAAGGCATCTGGCACCGACAGGACCCTGGGGGGCAGCTGACGTGCTCTGGAAGCAAGACGGGGACTTTGGGACCAGATGAAGACCAAGGCACCAGATTAGCCTCAGGGAGAAAGCGAGGGCTGTGTGTGAGAAGTGGGCCATGCTGTGCCAGCAGAGGGTCGAACACATGCCAGACGGAAAGGCCCTCACAGCCGCCAGCGAGCAGGACGGGGCCTTCCCACAGAAGGGGCCGCGCACAGCTCCCCAGCAGGAGGCAGGCGGCCAGTGCAGTCTGCACTTTCTTCACATTGCTCTCTTCAAAAGTGCCAACTTGAGAAAGTGAGTCTGAGTTGTCCAGGAGAAGTGGAAAAGTAAATAAAATAGAGAAAGAAACCATGTCTGACAAAACCACTTGGCTTTTATTCTGCGGAGCCCGTACCAGATGCGGCAATTTAGAAACTGCCTCATCTCATAGAAAAGCTGCCAGCTGTGACTTTGAGAAACTGTGCAAAGAAGATGAAAAATTTCCGAGTTCTGGTAAAGGGCAAATGTTTTCCGAGGGAAAAGAGAACAACTGAAAAGTCTAGCCCAGTGAGCATCAGGGCGACACCTGAACAGGCGATCAAGTCCCCCCGGCAGTCCGCCTGCAGGCGTCCGCCCTGCCGCACCACCGTCCACGGGGTAACTGCCCCTTCCAGGTCTCACTGTGCAAATGGTTATTGGGCGACATGAAAGAGGAAAGGGGAATAATGAAATACAAGAGGAGCTGACACTACAAACAACTTCTCAGCTCGGGGTCTGCTCTCCCAAAAGCAGATGAATGCTGGGAAGACCACTCATCAAGAGGCGAGGAGAGAAGGACGCAGCCCAGACCCCAAGGCGGGCATCAGGGTGTATCAGTAGGCTCCTTGCTCGATAAGCCATGGAGTATTTTTTCCTGAACAAATTCTTTATGGAAATTCTATATAAGAGGGAAGCAGCAGTCACCTTCGGTTGGAGGGTGTGCCTGGGCAGGGGAAGATGCCCACTGGGGGTGGGGCAGTGGGCATTCCATCCGCCAGCCTCCCCCTGAGGAAACCCTGGTCTCCTCAGAACTGTCAGAAAAATCTCTGCTCTGGATGAAGGAATAGAAAAGAAGCTTATTGACTGTGACACTGATAACAAAGTAGGCAGATTCTATAAAACATAAAGAGGCAGGGATGATTCTCATAAATAATCTTGAACAGTGGCAAAAAGAATCCACTAGGCCAAGGTACTCATTCAAAATGGCCAGTGCAGGGAGAGGCGGAGGTGAGGGTGGGGTGAGGGGTGCGGGGGGGCAGATGGGCCCTTTCCTCCCCCCCCCCCCCGCAGAGGTGCACATGCAAGCTGGGGAACACAAACTGAAGACAATCCGTGGCTCAGGTTTATCTGAGCAGCCAACAGGAAAGAGAGAAATCCAGGTTCTAGCTGAAAAGCTGTAGACTACATACAGCTTTGATTCTGATTTGAATAGACTAAATAAGTGCCTCAAACAAACAAACAATCAATGACTGCTTCAGTTTATAACTTAAAAAGAGAAAAGATTCTTTTGGGGGTTAGGAAAATATTTAATAGGCTCTTTCAGCTATGGTGTAGTTTTTCTTTTTTTCAGTTGTCACGACTTTTTACTGTGGTAGAACACACATGACATAAGACGCACCATTTGAATCATCTGTGAGTGCACGATTCAGCGGCGTTCATTCCAGGCGCAGTGCTGGGTGACTGTCACTGTCACCCAGGTCCGAGGAGACCCTTTCATCCTTCCGAACAGACACTCTGTACCCGTCAGGCAATACCTCCACACCCCCTTTCCAGCCCCTGGGGCCCTGTAATCTACTTTCTGTCCCTGCAAATGTGCCTATTCTAGATATTTTGTGTAAGAGGAATTGTATGACATACGTCCTTCTGTGTCTGGCTTCTCTCATTCAGCATCATGTCTTCAAGGCCCACCCAGCCTGTAGCATGCGTCAGAACTTCATTCCTTCCTGTGGGTAGACGAGGTTCCACTGTGCGCATGTGCCACTTTGCTTTGTCTGCTCAAGTGTTGACGGACACTTGGGCTGCCTATTGTGGGTATGCGGTGTGCTTTTACAGCTATGGGGTGGAGAGAGTAAGATGGCAGGTTGGAGGATAGGGAGCTTTGGGGAGAGGCTTGACGATGAAAGAAAGGACCAAAAGGCAGGAGGTGACTAAACACAGAGCCTTGAGGAAGAACCAGGTGGAGGGGCAGAGAACCAGGATTGACCCCTATGATGCAACAAACCCACCAACTTCAACCATGGCTTAATTTGCCAAGAGACCCCAGCCCACCTGTCCCTCTCCGGGTGGCCACACCTGCACTGGCTCAGGGGAAGGGCTGCACCACACCAGCTCCTGCATTCCCGAGGCCTTCCGGTTCTGACAATCAGCCCACCAAGACCTCAACCATCAGGTGATTACACAGTTAGTAACCTAATGAAGGACCTCATGTGGGGTGGAGAGATAAAGGGGAATTTGGATGTGACCAAGGTCCAGTCCCTCTGGAAGAACGTGGTGCCCACTGCAGAGTGTGTGGAGAGTGAGGGCTCAGGCTGGCCACCCTGACCCCCATCCCAGGGGCCGGGATCCGAGTGAGTGCCAGGGAGGAGCAGAGACACAGTCGCAGCAGGAGCCAGTGAGGACCTTGACCTGCCTGCCGACCTAGTGCTTTCTGGGACCAGGCTGGCCCCATCAGGGAAATCTGAAACCACTGAGGAAGGAAATGAGGAAAGGTTCTGTGGACAAAGCAAATGGGAACCCGAGTACTTTCTACAGTAGACCAGAACAGGACACAGCTGGCTGCAGGCACAGCATGGCCAAGAGAAGGTGTCAAAGAAAAGCACAGGACAGGGTTTCATGTCAGCAGTCCCAGCTGTGTGGCCCTGACTGAAACACTGAACCACTCTGGGCCTCCCTCCTCATCTACATGCTGAGCAGCCCAAAGCCGTGATCTCTACAGTCTTCCCTGGCCCATTCCAGGGCACGTGGGAACACTGAAGAGGGCTCCAAGAGGTCCTGTCCACACTCGTTCTTTCACCAAATGTCAATGCTTCATGCCAGGCATTGAACTAGGTGCCCTTCCTCCATCCCACCTGATACCAAGGGGACAGGCAAAGAGGGAACGACACCATCTTCTTGCTGCAAAAATCTGCAAAGGCCAGTCACCAAGCCCACCCCCACGCGGCTCCACTGGCTGACTGCCCCTGCAGCCTAGCTTGCTGCCAATGCCAGTCAGGAGTTGTAACCCAGCATCATGCACCCCTGATCCCAAGCAGCGTTATTAGGCTGCTGGTAGGGCCCCTCTCGACGGGCTGGGAAGAAACAGAAGACAGGGACAAGGAAGGGGGTGGGCTCAGGTGTCAGCCAGACTCACCTTCACACAGGAGTAGATCACGGACACAAATACCACCAAGGTCAGCAGCACAAAACAGGTCAGGTAGAAACTCAACATGAACACGGAGCTGGAAGAAGAGAGGAGGTGGGGAATTCTGGGTGGAGCCGGTGGAAATGACAGGGTTGGAAGTGAAGAGACACCCAGGTATTGGGGTGACAGCTTCTCCCAGGCCCGGCCCTGCAAGCAGGCTGCAAGCGTCTGTCCTCATGTTCCCGAGGGCTGGGGCTCCGAGAGCCCCTGGGAGGAAGCAGAGTTGCTCTGTTTCCTCTGCTCCCATTGCCCAGGGTTTTCTGGCCTCTGGCTCACTCAGAAGGGCTCACACAGCCTTGCAGACTGAGTCAGGACCCCGCCCCATGGCAGCCTGGCCCCTGCCCTCCCAGCTGCCTGTGCCTTGCCGGGGGAGCAGAGCCCACAGGACAACGGATGGAGAACCAGGTGAAACGTGCTCAGCATTTTGCTTTGTTCTCAGCTGGCCATCGGCTCTCTTCATGTAGCTCGGGAGGGCCCACTTAAAAAGTCACTTGCGTACTCCCTCCAAGTAGCCTCTGACAGCCTGGCCTGCTTGATAAATAACTATGAAGGCTAAAAACTGATTTGATAAACAGTCATCATTTATAACAATGTATCTGTCAGCAGGTCAACCAGTCACTCCGAGATACAGCAGTCATATGTCCCTTTGGAAGACAGAGTCCCTAAACCCTGTCCCCTCCCCACTGCCAGGCTCCACAAGTCCTACTCAGTTTTTGCTCCCCTAGTTCCAGCCAGTTCAAAAGAAAAAAACCCACGTATCTCCCACTGCCCCTCTCTTCAGAGGCAGAGCACAGGCGGTCTTACACCCATCATGGGCCAGAATCCTCGGACCAAAGAGCTTCCAGTGACTTTCCTGCTGGTACCTTGCACTGGCCCTCCCGGGGCAGAGGCTGGCTGGGGCTCGGCACACCCTACCTTACCACAGGAGGCCACAGAAATCCCTCCTCTCTCAGGGAGGGGGAGTGGCCTGGAGATGCCAGGTGCTCTTAGCAGGTTAAAGGCAAACGAAGGACTTGAGAAGGCAGGGGACACTGATAGGGAGGCATTCAAATGGGGTCTTTGTTCCAGGATCCCCCAGAAGCCAGTGCTTAGGTGTCTTAGACAAATAGAACAAGGGGAGAGAACTTGCTTCAGAGACTTTTTTAAAAAAGAAAGACCTTTAAAGTAGCTTTTAAGCTCTCATAGAGAGAGGACGGCTAGAGAATGACCTCCGTCAGTGCCTTTGCAACTTGGAGCTGTGCGGCCTGAGGAGGGAATGAAGCCGCTGGAGGCAGAGTGGGGCAGTGGGATGGCCCGGCCCTTGAGCCACGCTGCAGGAAAAGAAAAGGGGCACGGAGGCAGGATTATGCACCCACGCCAAGGGTACTTTCATTGGCAATGGGACAGAAAGTCCTTACTTACACCTGTGGCCCCACTTCAATTCAGACAGAGTAGGGTCCTATGCCCATAAGAACCCCTGGACCCACCAGCTCTGCCTGGCCGCTGTGCAGGGGCAACGGGCA
This sequence comes from Tonatia bakeri, assembly GCA_004024845.1. Taxonomy (NCBI): domain Eukaryota; kingdom Metazoa; phylum Chordata; class Mammalia; order Chiroptera; family Phyllostomidae; genus Tonatia; species Tonatia bakeri. The sequence goes on from PVIA01004735.1 coordinate 126,478, forward strand.
CCAGCTGTGTGACCAGGGGCAGCTGGCTGCTGGTGTCTGGTGTCCTGACAGAGTCCCAGCAGATAAAGGGTAAGAGCCAGCTCTTCAACAGTGAGTGCCACAAAAAATAGAAGGTGTTGAACAATAAGACATGTCAACATCATGTACCTCCTGACGTGACCCACCAAAAGGACATGTCGCTTCTGCGGGACTCTTGTCAAAAAGCACAACCTCAATCCACTCACGAGAAAGCATCAGACCCACCAAATGGAGAGATGGTCTGCACACTGACTGGCTAGCACTCGTCCGAGGTGCCAAGTCAAAGACAAGTAGAGGCTGAGAGAGGATCAGGGAATGGTGGGGATCCAACTGGGAGATGCAGCGTGGGGCCTGCACCGGCTCCTGGGCCACAGAAAGGCCGTCTGGGGCAACGCTGGCGGAATCAGCGCACGAGCTGTGGAGCAGTCAGGAGGGTCGTCCCAGCGTGAACCTCCTGGGTTTGACGGTTCTACTTGGGTTATATACGTGGCCACCAATAGGGAGACGGAATGAAGGATATAAAGAATCTCTCTGCAATACCTTTGTAACTTTTCTATAAATCTACAATTATTTCAAAATGAAAAACAGAAGGTATTAGCGTGAGGAGACTCTTCTGGATTAAGTCAGACTTCCAGAACATAACCAAGGGCACCCAGGCGGTCCTGCGGAGACCCTGGCCACAGACACACCGAGAGTAGGAGACGTGCTGGGACCTGAGCACGGGCGTGGCGTTAGAGGGCTGCAGAGGGAGGGCATGGCAAGGTGGTGCAGAAGGAAAACCCCCTTGAAAGGGGTGCATGTTGAGGTTTTGGGGGACAAAATGTCCTTGTGTCTAACATTAGCTTTAAAGAAAAACAGAAAGAAAAGCAAAATATCAGCAATTGTTATATCTAGGGGATGGGTATTAGTTACTTTTTGGGTATCCATTACTTTTCTGTATGTGTGAAATACTGCATAATAAAAAGGTAAAAAGATGTCTTGTATACGTGTATGCATGCACACATATATGTACATGCACACACACACAGACACACGTGGAGCAGTTATCTTTCTTGCCTAGGTGTGACCCGACTGTGAATGACTAACAACCACAGCATTTGCAAAAGCCGCTGCCCACTCGCAGCGGTCCTCTGGGAAGCTGCAGTTCTCTCTCAGAGACACAGCCAGACCTCAAGAGTTCAGGAGCATCTCTTTGAGAAAGCCTTCAGAACCTAAACTCGGTTCTTCAAAATATCCAGAGTAGCAAAATAACCTCTATCTGTTGAAGAAGTATTGATTTGTTTTGCAAGAAACAAAGGTCATGCAGAAGCAGGCCTGGTGAAGACTCTGGGTGATGTGATGGGCCCAGTGGTGTGGATTCAAATGGGAAACTGAGCTGAGGGAGTGACAAGGAGCCTTCCACGGGGCCTGGTGGCGCCCAGAGAGGAGTTTCCACCCTGGAATGAGCATGTGGCCTCCCTGTCACAGAGGGGCCAGACTCCCAGCTTCCTGGTCCCACTGAGGACACATCTGGAAACTTCTCTCCCTGTTGACCAAGTTCAGCCCAGATTCCCATCTCTACTCCACTTCAGACCTCCCTCACACCCCTGCAGTCCCTATAGCCAGAGGAGGGACCCCAGGAGGAAGGGTACTTACTGGGGCACGATGGTGATCTGGACAAAGCAGATGAAGAGGAAGACGAGCGAGGCACACGCCACGTAGGCACCGAATCGGTCATCCACCTGCTTGGAGTACTGAGAGGACATGGGCAGAGTGAGGGGCAAAGGCACCAGCCAGGTCTGCTGCAGCCCCTTCCATCACACACTCAGGGCAGCCCGCTCCCAGGACATGGAAGACCCGAGAACCAGTGCTAGCTTAGGCCTTGGGAAACCAATCCAAACTGCCATTAGGGCAATGCTTGTGGGGAAGGGAACTGAACTGGGTCAAACCAGAAAGTCACTGCCGACCAGATCACCATGAGAGTGATTCGTAAGGATCACGGCTAAATCCCTGAGCACCGTCTGCATGCATCATTGTGCGCCTCGCAAGAGCCCCAGGAAGTAGGCACAGGACCGCTGTCGTTTCTGCTTCAGAGATGAGTAAGCTGGGGCCTAGAGAGGTCACAGACTTGTCCACAATCACATAGCTCATCTCCAAGGTCTTGACCTCCAGCCCCAGCTCCTCCCACAACACCAACCAGCCACCACGCAGAGGCTGGGCTGGCACGGAGCCACCCCGAAAAGGCGGTCCACGTCAGCTCTATCACTGCTGGTAAACAGAGTAAGTCCCTTCCATGACTTTCCCTCACGGTTAGGTGACACGGATTCACTGAGCCCATTTCAACCGAACACCAGGGAGACCCTGTGACCTGGAACAAAGATCCTGAGCCGGGGGACTGGTTCCGGCTCTGTCACTACTTCACTGGGTGGCCCAGAGCACAGCTGCTACAGCAACCACTCTGAGTTTTACTCTCAGTCTCAAAAAAGACAGGACCAAGAGATTTTGACTGCCCCTTCCAATCCTAATACTTTGAGGTTCAGTGTAGCTGGGTGGTCCATTGCTAATGATAACAATAATAACACAACAAAAATAATACAAATAGCAACTAACATTTATTGAACACATGCCATGTGACAGATGCTGTTTTATGTGTTTCACATGTACGGACTTGTCTAACCCTCACAATGACCCTTTGAGGTAGGTGTGCTAAACATCTCCACTTCCCAGTGAAGGAAACTGAGGCACAAGGAGGTTAAGACTCATCCCTTCCAGACAAGGAGGGCTCCCTGAAACCTCCATCCCCTGGCTAGGGTGGCATCAGAGCTGGGGAAACGGAGGTGACAGGAAGGGGTCTACCAACAGTGACAGAGACGGGAAGGAGTGCCCGCTGCCGTGTTTCCCCGCCGCGGCCGGGCTCTGCCTGCAGCCTCCTTGCACCCGGGGCGCTGTACCTTCTTCTCTAAGTCAGGCTCCCTGAAGGTCAAGAGGAACTTGCGAACATGCTCCGACCGCAGCCTGTCAATGCTCCTGGCGTCAATGGCACGGCCCAGAAATTCGTCCACTTCATCCTCAGGGTTTGCACTTTCCTGGGCGTTCCTGGGAGCAAGAGGCACAGATTCAAGACAGGCTGACCACCGGGGGGCGCCTACACAGGGTCGCTCTACCCGTGCACAGGGGCCTCATGAGAGGCCCTGCACCAGCCCAAGATCAGCCCTCATAAGAGGTAGGGAAGCTGAGACTGAGGCCAGGATGGCCAGGAGCCCAAGGCCCCCTCTGTAACAACTGCACGCACGCATAGAGAACTGCCTCAGTCTCAGACCCGCTGGTGGGAGGGCCCCACAGACAACAGGCTTTTCTGACTCTATTGATAGATTACTACATCATCATCATAATGAGTTATTATGGGAGTCTAATTGTTTTCTCCCACAGGTGACAGTCTCTGCTCTATTCTCCAGCTGCAGCGTCATCCAGAGACAAAGGCTGAGATTAGGAGGGGCGACTTCAGCTGTGACCCGCCTGGTTGCTTGAACCTGGCTCAGCCTCCCTGGGAAGCAGGTTTTATGAGCTTTGGGTGCTGAACTAAAAAACGTATTTATTAGGGTGAAGCCCAGTCCTTGAGTGGAGTTTCTGACAGGCCCCGAGAACTGGGACGTAGAGGAGAAGGACACTCCCTCAGGGCACTGGGATGTGGCAGGCGCTGTGTGTGACCACTGTACAAGGTCTGCACTTTCCTGAGTTGCACGCACATGTGCATGTACACATGCATTTGCAGAGTGTGTGTGCATGGAGTGTGTGCATGGAGTGGAGACTATGTATGGGCAATGCCGGGGCCCAGACTCTCTGCTGGGCAGCCTGCGCTCCTGGACTGCCCATCCCTCAGCTGACTTTGGCTCTGGACACTCTCAGTCAAGACCACGAGCGTGGGCTCCTTGCCCATGGAGTGTGGGAAACAAAGCTATGGGGCAGATGTGAAGCTATCCCCCAGACCCGGAGCAGGAATAATGAAGGCACATCACTCACTTGTCCTTGGGGTCTTCAAAGCCCTACAAGAGACAAAGAAAGGAGAGAGTATGAGAAGAGAGAGGACTGGATACGGAGGCTTCCAAAGCTGGGCCTGCGGGACGGGGGCAGCTCATTCCTCTCCACAGTTCACCAAGGAGCTTGACCATAAGGGAGGGTTGTCACTCAATAGCCCTTCCTTCCTTCCTTCCTTCCTTCCTTCCTTCCTTCCTTCCTTCCTTCCTTCCTTCCGGCTTTCCTTCTTT
>PVIA01004736.1:0-130689 GCA_004024845.1 Tonatia bakeri
AGCCATCCACCCATCCATCCATCAGCCATCCACCCACCCATCCATCCACCATCCATCCATCAGCCATCCACTCATCCATCCATCCACCCCTCCACCCTTCCACCAGCCATCCACCCACCCATCCATCCATCCCTCCACCCTTCAGTCATCCATCCTCCATCCACCCCTCCACCCATCCATTAGCCATCCACCCACCCATCCATCCACCATCCACCCATCCATCCACCATCCATCATCCATCCATCCACCATCCATCATCCATCCATCCATCCATCCATCACCCATCCATCTAACTATTCAATAAGTGCTCCATCTGAGATAGAACAGGCAATAATTGAGGTAATATCTTTATAGCACAGGTGACAAACACAAGACCCGCAGGCCAAATCCGGCCCTCTACCTTGTTCGATCTGTCCTGGCGCCTTGTTTCTGCCCAGCAGCAATACCAAGCTCTCGCTTAACTAACTTTTAAGGAGTAGTTATATTTATACAGTCCCAAAATTACATTCGGCCCTTTGAAAACAACTGTGAGGTTGATGTGGCCCCCAGTGAAAATGAGTTTGACACCCCTGCTTTACATGAAAACAGAGTGTGTTAGGATGATGGGATAACAGAATTTTTTCCCCCATCAATTTTTTTAAAAATCTGGCTGGAACCTTAAAGAAACTGAGGAAGATGGGCAGAAAACGCCTGGGCTCAGACCCAGAATGACACATACTGCTTGGTCTGTCTCTCCCACAGGCGGGGTCCACAAAAGTCAGATTCAAGGAAGCAGACAGCTGGGGGCGGGGTGACGGCAGGATGACTGGAGTTAAGAACAAAGCATCTTGCACAGGAAACCTGCAGAGAGAGCACACATCCAGGGGCTTTGTGAGGTGGTGGAGAAGTCATTGGGCTGGCTTGGGGGTAAGCTTTCACCATGCGCACGGATACCCCAGCATCACAACCTGATTAGAGGTAATGGTTATCTGTCAATCACACCGCAGCAAAGCCGAGATGAACAGTGGTGGGCTTTGGCGAGGGAGAGAGCTGTGAGACCACAGTCTGCCTCTGCTCTCCACCCCAGGGGGGCGGAGGGGGGCTGTGCCCGTTCTCCGCCGGTCTCTTCTTCTTCTGCCCTGAGAGGGGAGGGGTGTTTATTTCCTTGGTGGAGGCGAGGAGTGGGTGAGATTTTCGGACCAGAAAGCGCTGAGCCTGGGCTCCCCGTAGGAGGATTTTGGAAATATTTGTTAAAAGGATGAAGAAGGAGGAGTTTGTAGAGTGGATTATGGGGCCCCTGTTACCCTGAACGATGGATCCCAATTGTCTGTAACCAAAGGCCTCTTTTTTTCTTGCTGTGATTAGATAACAAGTGGATTATCCATCCACAGGAAGGAGGCTGTTAGAAGGTGGCCCGTTGAAGAGGAGGGGTAGGTGTTCCAACCCATCACCTTAAACCTCTTCATCAAACTGGGCACATTTTCAGCCGATGTGCCTTTGAAACTGAGCAAGTTCACTTGACCTGGGAGGTTAAGTGCTGCTGGGGCCCTGCTGAACTCTTTGTCCCAGGAATGGAAAAGCTGGGCGGGGTGTGCATTCCTGCCCCGGCCTTAATCTGCTCTTGAGATCTCCCGCCCCGCCCCCCCAACCCTGGCAGGACGTGGCTGCTTGGACGCCCTGGGCAGGATGCCTCTCCAGGGCTTGGCTGAGCTTCTTGACCAGAAAGCGGGAGTCTTAAGTCTTTTGGGGCTCATGGCGGAAGCGATTTAGCAGGTGAGGAAAGTGACGAAAGGTGGAGGGAGCCCACAGCCCCCTGGGTCCCCAGCTGTCCTGGGATGGCACCCCTTCCGAACCTGGGTGGACTCCCAGCAGCCTTCCAGAAGCAAACTGCACCCCATTAATCAGGAAACCGATCAATCGACCACTTCAACTGTGTTTCCTTGTGCAGCAAGGGGGCTGTGAACTCCTGCAGGCTTTTATTCTGTCTTTTCTTTTACAACTGTGTATTCTTGTGTAATTAAGTAAAAAATAAATGCATTTTGCCCTGGCCCATGTGGCTCGGTGGGTTGGAGCATCATCCTATAGACCAAAAGGTCATGGGTTCAATTCCAGGTCAGGGCACATGCCTGAGTTGCTGGTTCGGTTCTCAGTCAAGGACGTGCAAGAGGCAACCAGTCCATGTTCCTCTCCAACATCAGTGTTTCTCTCCCTCCCTTCCCCTCTCTCTAAAATCAATAAACATGTCCTTGGGTGAGGATTAAATATTAGTAATAATAATTAAAATAAAGAAATAATGCATTTTGTTTTAAAAGAGACAACAACACAACAGGGCACAGACGTTTCTGGGGAGACCAGGGTGGAACATACGAGAAATTCTCCCTCTTCCCTCACCTTCATTCTTCTGTCCTTTCCTCCTCACGTTCTTTTTTTAAAATTATTTTTTAAAGATTTTATTTATTTCTAGAAGGGGGAGGGGAGGGAGAAAGAGAGGGAGAGAAACATCAGTGTGTGGTTGCCTCTTGTACGCCCCCCACTGGGGACCTGACCTGCAACCCAGGCATGCGCCCTGACTGGGAATCGAACCAGCGACCCTTTGGTTTGTTGACCAGCGCTCAATCCACTGAGCCACACCAACCAGAGCTCTCCCTCCTTTCCAGGTTCCTCACCTGTAAATGAGAGTGAGTCAAAAGGCCCATCTCCCTGGGTTCATCGTAAAGGATGAATTAAAGCCTCATATAAACTCCAAAGCACTGGACACATCAATCAGAATGGCATTGAAAGGAAACTTCTAGAACGACAAAAATCATTTGATTTTCCTGCCAGAGGGGGTTGGGTCTGTTCCGCCCATCCCGCTCCAAGGAGCCAGAGGCCCAGGGCTGTAATGCTTTTTTGGCAAGGGAAGAACAAAACCCCACTGAATGAAGAAAACTCCAACGCACCTTCCCGGTTATTATATCAGGCGAGAAACGCTGTCAGCTGAAGCTGTCCGAATAAATTACTGGCAGTCCGAGGGGGAGGAAATTGAGCTGTGAATGCATTTATATAAGGTATTTATATGTCAGACTCTGCTCCCACTCTGTATATTTTTCTGGCTTTTACACATAAGCTATTCCACCAGATTCTGCTTCCCTTAGGAGGCAGTTGTGCAGGTTAGGAAAAGGCCCCAGACAAATTTCCAAATGGAATATAAATTCTTCTGTGAGAAAAAAAAATTATAAAAGACTCACTAGTGTGAGGCACACGTTCAGGGACATAATTCTTGAAGTTAAATCGTGAGATACTGGAATGCAGCCTTGGGATGCTCTTCTTTCTTTCCCAGGTAAACTCCTACACACACGTCAGAGCCCGGGTCAAAGTTGCCCTTGTCTGTGAACCCCCCTGGCCTGCTGCTAATGCTCGTGGACCCCTCCTCAGTGCTCGGACCGCCCTGCATGGCTCTCTCTGACACAGCGCATGGCACCCTGGATATTTCCCTGTCTGTCTCTCGGCAGATGTTAGGACCTCCCTGAGGGCAGGAGCTACATCTGGTCTCTGTGGGTGCCCACGGCGCGGGTGCTTAGCTAACAGTTTAATGAGTGATGTACCCACACTCATTATAACGCACAGGTAAGTGCGAGGTGATGGAGGAACATGGCGCATGGCTGCAGCGGGGGTGAATGGGCCTCGGGGTGGCTTGTAACCTCGTGTGAAAAGCCAGCAGCAACTGCTTTTACTGGATGCACAAGACTAAGAAACAACCTATTACATGCCGTGGGGGGCGAGGGAGTTGATCTTACTGGGTGTAAAGCCAGCGAGTAAGGCAAGAGTAGGAACAGCCGACACGGGGCAAAGCCCTCAAGTCCTCATAAATAAAAACTTAAAAAATGGCTTTGTGCATGCAGCCTCGTTGCTGACTGCCTCCACCCCCTGGGTTTTGTCGCTGGCTCTCAGGTCTCCCCCCACCCCCAGCCCAGAAGCATAAGACTCTCTCTGCATCAGTTCTGGGCACACACACAGGCCGAGTCTGGTGCCGGCGCCCCCTGCCCAGGACAGGCGCTCCCAGAGGGGGCGGCGTGGGCTCGGCACTGCAGGGCGGGATGCCACAGGGTCAAGGCTTGGGCAGTAGTTCTGTATCGATTGATTTATACCTGCTCATAGGAAGAGTCCTGTTCAACACCGTCACTCATCAACATGTGTAGGACACACCAGCCTTTGCAAGTGAAGTCGCATTAAGTAAAAGAGGGAAGCTCTGTCTCATTCTTCCGACCTCAGAAAGGGCAGAGCGGGCCTTGGGCTGGCTGGGTATTCTCTCTCCCTCTCTCTCTCTCTTTCTCTGTCCCTCTCTCTCTCTCTCTCTCTCTCTCCACTGCTCCCCACCCCTTACAGAAGACAGCCTTCCACATGTGCTGGGGAATACAGTTGCTCTCAGGCACAGATTCGAATTTTCCAGCACAAAGAAAATTCTCTCTTATGGTCCCAGCAGAAAATGCCCAGAGAAGGGCTCTGGTGGCTTTGGCTTAGGTGACACTCCCACCTCTCCCGTAAGAAGGGGAGCGACTGGGTGGTGAACAGACACAACGGTGTCACATCCGACAGACTTCAGGGAGGATCCTGGAATCGATATTGTTAAAGATTCCACTCTCAGCTGAAATGTGTCAGGTAACACGTCTACAGACTCCATGGTGGTGAAAGAAATGAGCCCGTCTCTGCCCCCGTTACTGCTTAGGGGTCTGCCCTGTCCCGGATGGTGGGAGCCCAGCATGAGGAAGCCACTGCTTTGTGAGAGGGACAGACACAGACAGAGATGGTGGTGGAGGACACAGTCTCGGCTGGCCGGCTGAGCGCACGAGGGGGGAGCCCCGAGGTGCCGGGAGCACTGCAGAGAGTCTTCCCCGAGGATGGGGTGCTGGAACCGGGTCTGGAGGGGCAAAGAGAAGCTCACCCCTTCAGTCAGGCAAAGGAAGGGGGCGTGTAGCTTCAAGGGGACTGATGTTCAAGAGCCCAGGCAGGTGCTACGTCCTGGTCCTGGAGTCTGTCACTTTTAAGTCCAGCTGCATGAGTTCAAATCCCATTCTTCCTGCTTCGAGAGCACGGGGCCTCCAGAGAGACTCGCGAGTGAGCATGCCGGATCTGAGCCTTCCTATTCTTGTTTATAAAATAGAGTTCACAGCCGCGTGCCCATGGGCTGTTGGGAGGATGGAGCAGGTGGTCTAATAAAACTGGTTTGCACCCTAGGGTTTGAGTCGCATGCACTCAGCCATGGGTGCCTGGACCGTGGCTCAGTGACTGGGACCCCTGGGGAGTTGTCAGGCTGGTTGATCTCTGTTTGCTGGTGTTAAACACGTGGGTGGTGACAGTGCACATCTCGAGGGTATTTCTAAAGCTTGAGTGGGAAATAATGCGTGGGACTTGTTTGCCTCCGATCTGGCCGGTGGCACACCCTGAGTCCATGCCACACATCCTGGTGGCATCATGGTCCCCTGCCTGGGGCTTAGTGCAATGCCGGTTCATAGTAGGTGTTCACTTTCTTCCTCCCGGTGAGACAGGCTCATGGTGGGAGCTGTCTCTGCAAGAGGCTGGAAGAGGCTGGGGCAGGGGTCCCTGAACCTAGCCGGTCAGTCGGGGCTGTGCGTCGGGCAGGGAGGTCTCCACCCAGGCCAGTTCTGCGCTCCCAGGCCCAGGCCCAGCGGCTCATGAATGGAATGCTTACACCCGGGCGTTCATTCTGGAAGAGAGTTAGATTAAAGCCTGCTCAGAGAAAGGGCTTCAGTCGACTTGCCCGTTCCCCATGGAACGATGTCCTGGTGCAGGTGACGGACTTGCTGAGCAGTGGGGACCACGCAGACTGCCCTTCCTCAGGGTGTCTGGGCCTAGAAAGAACGCTCGACAGCCCATGCCAGAGGGCAGCTGTGTGGTGCTAATGAGCGATCAGGCCTGTGGGAAGGGACCCGCCCTGGGCACCCCCAGGCCCACGGGCCTGAGCGCCCTCACTCTGCCAGGCCCCTGATGCCTGTGGCCCCTCACACCCTGAGAGGCCGAGATGGGCAGGAAAGGGGCCTGCCTGAGGTCGGAGTCAGTTTCCAACCAGGGCCTGCTGGGTGCCAAGGCCAGGGTTCTTCCCCCGGCAAACCACCGAGGGGCAGACTGGGGCAAGTGACTTGTAGAGTTGTCGAGTGTGGGGGCTGCAAGGTCCTAGCCATGGGACCTGGAGAGCCAGACGGTCCCTGTCTGACGTGGGAACCGTCACGCCTGTTTCAAAGGGTCAGGGTAGGGGTTCCACGGCAGGAAGAGCTGTGTATGGTGGCAGTTAATACCCAGAAAACCCTAACTGCCCTGTACTCCCGGCCACACACAACTTTATTTGGAATTCCCAGAGGGGCGGGGAAGCCAGGAGGGAGGGCAGACAATTAACCTTGAAGGTGACAGGCTGGAAACCCCCAGGGGGCAACTGGTCCTTGCTGGCAGCTAAGGAGGGCTCAGCAAAACCTTGGCTTGGGAGACACCACAGGCAGGTGACACAGGGAGCCCTTCGCCCCGCAATGTGAGGCTTCACCCCGGAGTCCGGTGGACCAGGGCCTCTCTGTGCCCCCCAGTCCTGGACGGGCCTAGGGACGTCTTCACATGTCAGTGACCTTGTGAACAAAAGCAGTTTGCAGCCCAGGCCTCCGCCCTCCAGCTCAGGGGACGGCCGAGCACGCCTCTCCCCATGTCGATGACATGGGGACGTCACGTGGGCTTCGTATGTTTGTTTGCTTAGCTGTGTAGCTTCAGGGCCCCTTTTTTTATACCATGTCTTACACCTGTCTCATGTTATTTGTCACATCGTCTTTGTAAAACTTCTGTATCACATTTATTGGGGTGACACTCTGTAACACATCCTCAGTATCTTGTAGCAGTTGTTGTTTTACGTGAATTCTTCTCCTAAGGTTTCACGGCACGTGTCCCGTTTCCAGAGAGTCCCAAGCAAGTTCTCCTTCCCGTCCGCTCAGGAGGGTTTGTTCTCACGGCTCAGGCAGGGCCTTCACCCTCTTCTAGGCCTGAGTGAGAAGTGTGCAGGGGTAGGTGTGTCTGGGTTTTATTTTAATTTCTTAAACTGGTTTTAGAGAGCGAGAGGAAGGTAGGCATTTGTGGGAGGAGACAGAGAGAGAGAGGAGAAAGAGAGAGGAAGGAAGGAAGGAAGGAAGGAAGGAAGGAAGGAAGGAAGGAAGGAAGGAAGGAAGGAAGGAAAAGAAAGAAGGAAACAGTGATTCGTGATTCCACTTACTTAGCACTCATTGGCTGGTTCCTGTCTGTGCCCTGCCCAGAGGTCGAACCCTTGACCCTGGTGCATCAGAACGACGCTGTAACCAACCGAGCAGCCCGGCCAGGGCAGGTGTATCTGTTTCTAAATCAAAAGCTTCGGGGCTGAGAGCAGAGAAAGCCCAGAGTCCTGGGCAACCTCTCACGGGCGACCTTGGTGCTGGGCCCCAGCCTGCGGGAGAGGAGGGTTGGGGGTCTGTGGTGGGCAGGCGGGTGGACACCGGCCAGGACACAGTCGCCCATCCCAGGCTGGGGAGGGAGAATTTAATCTTCTTCAGGAAATCCTCAGGGTGTAAAAAGTCAGGCCCGATATTATAAAACCCCGCTGAGAGGTTTTTAATGGGAGCGGACATATATCGGGAGCGTTTTCTAGCCCCAATTTTCTCATTATAAAAGTGACCGGAGTCTAAGAAACACCCAACACACATTTAATATCTCTAATATGTGGCCGCCTTTTAGCCTCCGGAGAAGGACAGGTATTCATTTTCATAAATTACTTTTTAACTATTTTTTTTCAAAGGGGGGGGTGGTGAAAGAAAACAGAGACAAAACAGATGCCTGCAGCCTTTGATCAGCCCCACTGCAGACAAGCAGGCTGCCCGCTAGCACCTCCGCAGCCACCGCTTGCCAGGAGCAAAATGAATGGGCTTAACTCGGCAATTACGGTGCTGCTGAAGGCCTGTCATCGCAGCCAGGGACCGAGGCTGGCCAGCGTGGCCGCCCCCAGAATTACAACCAGCGGGCCAGAAAGTTAAGCACCCCCTGCAGCCGGCGGCTGCCAGGGGTCCAGAAGCTCTGGGCCAGCCCCCCACCCTGACCCGGTCCCCTGCCCCTGTCCCCCCAGCCCTGTCATTATAAATAGAAAAAACGAAGACAATGGTTGCTGGCTGGCCTGAGTGGGAAGCGACAGGCTTATCACAGGGCCCTGAGCCGGGGAATGCGGCAAGAGGGAGGGGAGCACGGAGAGGCTGGAGGTCGGGTTTCTGGATCGTCCTGCGCAGAACAGAGGGCCTTCCGGATGCCCGCCCCGTCCTGCATCAGCCAAGAGCACGCAGGCTGACCCAAGGGGTGTTGGCATCAGGTGTCGCCGGCTCTTCTTGAAGGGCACAGAGAAGGCAGGTGAGGGCTCAGGCCGCATCCTCAGACTCTGCCCAAGGCGGCTTGGTGCTCTGTCCCGTCTACCTGGCCTATCTCTACACGTTCCCAGTGCTGGGCACCATGGCAGGCACTGGTTACATAAGCGAGGGACTGTCAAATTTTTGGAAGAGAAAATCAAAATCCATAGAAGTTCAGTGACCTGTCTGCCCAAGGCCTTGGGGTTGGGGTGTTGGAAGCGGAGTTGGGGTTCAGATGGACCCACCCACATGGACAGTTACACCCTGATGGGTGTGCCCCTGTCTTAGAATCAGGGAACAGGGGTGCAAGGCTGTGCCCTGACTCTTGGGGCTGGCTCTGGGGTGAGGCACTGGGCTCAGGAGCAGAACTTACAGGGGGCATCAAAAAAGTTGAGCAATCAAGAGTAATAATATTTTCATTCAACACTTTCCAACATCAAAATTAATGCAAAAAATCCACGATGAACAAAATACCAAATTTCACCATAAAAACAGGGTCAATTTTACAGACCTAGCTGCAGGCTCTAACCTGATTGTCCTGTCACTGCTGACTTTATCTTTTCTAAAGTTCTTAAAAATATATATGTTATTGATTATGCTGCTGATATTTAATTGCTGTGTGAGCTTAGGCATCCGTTTTCCCTCTCCGGGCCAAAAGGAGCAGACCGGAGGACAGGCTGGTTTCTGCCGCAGGCAGGCCTGCAGCTGCGAGGCTGGGGAAAGCGCAGCGCATAGCCCTCTCTCCCAGACCACGCCCACCTGCCCCAGAATGCACTGGGAATCCCGTGAACTGCAGGCCTGGCGCTGGTGCATTTTCGCCAGGGGTGCTGCTGGGGCTGGGGTGGCTGGAGGGGAGCTCGGCTGGCTTCTCCTGGCGCTAGCGATGACAGCCTCTCTCAAAGTCACTAATAGCTCCAGCCTGTCCTCCTGAGATGGCAGCCCCCAGGGTCACGACTCTCCATTCATGTGGCTTTTGCATTCCCCGTCCACCCTCGTTAGCAGAAATTCTTTTATTTTAAGAACAATGACAGAGACACTGGGGAACCATTGCAGTTCGTTGCCAAAGTTCTTCTGACATTTGCTAGTTGTTTTATTACATTTCTGACACTGTCGTCTCCCACGTACCAGGGCAATGGGGCAGTTCCGGCCGCTCACTCATCCGCTCATTTGCATGAACAGTTACTGTTGCCTCCGCGGGACGGACATTCATTGAGCGCCGTCTGGGTGCAACGCGCCCTGCCAGGCTATCACCCATCGAGCCGCCCCCGATCCATCAGCGCTAGCGCGTGGCCCCTGCCTGCTGCCTGCCAGGGGCATGCAGGCTGGTTTACACTGCAGACCGGACTGGCCGCACGCTGCCGGTCTTGCAGAGCTGGGGACAGGCAAGGGAACACGGACACGGACCAGATGGAAACCAGGAAGCTGCGGCCACCATGTTGTGATAGTTCACGGAAACTGTCAACCTGACCTGAGGGGGGGGGGGATGGGAGGGTGGGAGGCGGATGTTTGGTTACACCTGATTTCCAGGTGTGTCTGTGCAGGTGCTTTGGGATGGGATTAGCATTCGAATCCTCAGATTGCATAAAGCAGACTGCGCTCCCCAGTGTGTGTGTGTGTGTGGGGGGTGCCTGTCCATTGATATGGGGGCCTGAATAAGGAGGCAGAGGAAGGGGTCTGCCTGGTGGCTGAACCAAGACCACGATCTCCTGCCCTCCGTGGGGACTTGTGCCAGTAGCCCTCCTGGTTCTCGGGCCTTTGGGCTCAAGGTGAAACCACACCACTGGCTTTCCCTGGTCTCCAGATCGCTGGCGACAGGTCACAGGACTCATCCATAACCATGTGAGTCAGTGTCGCACAAAGCGTCTCATTACATGTGTGTAAGTGGGATATGTGTGTATGTGTGCGTGTTCCGTTTCTGTCGGTTCTGCTGCCGAAGACCCCCGGACAGGGCCAACTCTGAGGGCAGCCAGGAGCAAAAGACACACAGAGCTTTTGAAAGCATGTGGTAGGAGGACCCAGCCAGGCCCGGGGTCCAGGGAGGCTTCCACAGGACGTGCGAATGGAGCCGGGACATTAGAGATGGCCAGTGGTTAAGTAGGTGCAGAGGGGGAAGGAAGGGCACCTGGGCAGAGAACAGTGTGTGCAAAGGACCTGAGGGAAGGAGGCAGGTGGGTCTGAGATCCTGGCAGAAGCCTTGGGTGGCTGGAGTGCAGGAGGCAGCGGGGCCCATGCGGAGTGAGGCCAAGGACGTTCATGGAGATCCAGGTCACGCAGGACTTCACCGGCTACACTGAGGAGCTGCTTCTTGACATCATCGTCCTGGCTGCACTGGTTGTCACTTTATCGCTGTTACCACAGTTTTTCAGAAGACACAAATTAGACCCGAAGAGGTGTATTCCTTCATCCACTGGTAATGGCATGCTGCATCCTCCATTATTTCTTCATCCATTAACCATTAGGGAGCGCCTACTGTGCTCCAGGTGCTGTCCAGGGTGCTGGGGAGATGGCCATGAGTGGGATAGACCGGGCCTCGCACCTGGGGAGCTACGCGCAGGCACACACTTGCGTGCCAGGGACAGGACGGGGACTTGGCTCCGCCTGCCCCGAAGGCTTTGCTGCTCACCCACGCCACAGCTTCGTGGGCCCGACACGGGACAAGAGAGGGGCAGCGCCCTCCCCATTGAGTGCTGAGAGTCCAGGAGAGAGCCAGGGGGCCCAGTGCTTTGCCCCTGTGGTTTGTTCACCGGGGCCAGCCCCCCCGCCCTCCAGCCCCCAAGTGATGTCACAGGCAAGTCCCAAATCTTCAACGAGTCAGGCCGACACAGAGGAGCCGGGCTGTGGCCCTGGCTGGGGGGTGACAAAGGGGGGCTCCTTCGACCTTCAGCCATCGGGCCAAGTCTTGACCACCCCCCATCCCATGTCCATTTTTGCAGATTAAAAATGGTCACAATGGTTCTTTGCTGCTCTTTTCTTCACAAAGTGGAGGCTACTCACCCTCTTCCTCCCTCTGGGCTGTCCTCGTGACTTACTTTGGCCAGTGCGGTCCAGGTGTCCCCAGTGACCAGTGCCAGCCTTGTCCCCATGCTCTGGGACACAGCACCCTAGGGTGAAGAGGTCAGGTTGGCCGCTGGGTGATGGGGCAGGACACAGAGGGGGGAGCAGGACCCTGGGGGTCCCATGGGCACCCCTGGCCAAGCCAGCAGAGGGGCTGCCCGGTGAACCCACACGCTCGTGAGAAAGAGCCGATCACTGTCTTCCCCACCACTACATTTTGGGGTGCTTTGTTGTCCGTCAGGAGATAAGGAGCATGCCGGGGAGAAACAAAACGAGTGATTCGTGGACGGCGACAAGTTGCTCTCACTCAGCCCTCCCTCCCCGTTCTTCTGCTAGGTGCACCCCCATGCTCGAGGAGCTGGCTGACCTGCCAGATGGAGAAGAGAAAGGAAGGAGGGACCCGACCCAGCTGCTACTCACATCACCCCGTGGGCTGCTGTTTTCTGTGTCCCACACACGGCTTCACAAGAGTTAGCAGCATTCTAAAGCAAACACCAGTCCCCCATCCCGGGCCCGTCACGCCCACGTGTCTGCCGGGACCTCACCTGGCAGGATGGGGCAGAGGAGCCGGGATTCCGAAAAGAACCACTGTGCGACCTCACTACGTTCTGGGGAAGGAGAGGGATTCCGCAGAGAAGGGCGCTGCCCCTCCCGTGTTTGGGCAGCAGACGTGTAAACACCTCTGCCCTCACCTCTTGGCAAACATGGATGCCCGGATGTCATCCCCTGTCCCACAGTCCCTAGGTGGATCCCTCGTCAATGACATCCAGCTCACGTTCTCCCTGCTCTTCCTCCAGCAAACCCATAGGTTCCTCTGGCCTGCGTGAGAAGTGGGGGAGGGAGAGCCATGGCTGGGACAGCAGGTCGTCACGGGCACAGGGAGCAGAGCCACTGCAGCAGGAGCGTGGCTTCACGGGGACAGTGGACACCGGTGAGTCCAGGGACAGTCCTGGCTGCTCCTGCTTTTGTAAGGGAACAGTGGCTGCAATACAGCTGCAGTGATTCCTTCTTGAGTGCCCATTGGAGGCTGCTGGTCGCAGGGGCCATGAGTGGGCTGAGCAAAGGGCAAGGGCCTTTGACCCTTAGCTTGGGCCAGAAAACACGTGGGGCAGGTGGGGTGCTCCACAGTGAAAGGGGAAAGGAGAGAAGAGGGAGGCAAAGGAAACAGGTCGAAGAGGGGAATGGGGAGAGAATGGGAGAAAGAAAAGGTGGGTGGGCACCACGTGCTAGCTCAGGTGTGTCACTAAGTAGCCCAACGACCTCCAGGTAAGGTTCCTTCACCTGCCTTTTGCAGGTGAGGGAAGCGGCTACTCAGGTAGGCGATACCATCTGTCTGTACAGGTGCACTAAAGCTCTGGGTTCAGAATCGGCAACTCCAAACGGAACCTTCTGCCCACTACCACGACAGCAGCAGAGACACTTGCCCAGGTAGTGACGTGTTACTCGGCCAGAAACTAACCCAGACTCCCCGAGGCCTGACCTCGGCCGTGACCTCGGCCGTGACCGCATCTCAGCTGGGTCAGCCGCCCCTCCAGGTGCACACAGACCTCCAGGGGCCCTCTGCCTCTCCCACAAGTCCTCTCATCTTCTGCTCCAGCTGCCTTTCCAGGCCCACCGTCACCAAGTCCGCGACAGAGCCCTGGCCCCACACTGGCTCTCCGGGCGCTCCGCAGGGAACCCCAGGACAAAGCAGTCCCTCAGCTCCGTCACCTGCCCCTGGGAGCTCAGGGCAGGGTATGGGGCTGAGCGGGCAGAACAGTTCTGCAGACAGGTCCAAGGGACCCCGGGCCTGCCTTCCCCAGCCTCGGTACCAAAGCCACTTCATTTTCCTCCTCCGGTCACAAGCATTCAACCGAAAACCTCACAAAACTGACCCCTGGAAACACACCCGGGCCCTTCCCAACAGGCCCAGGCTTGTCTGGGCTCCGGGGTGCACTCAGCTGGGTCCCTGCGCTCCAGTTCCACTCAGGAAACAATTTTCCACCTGTGCCCTCACGTGAGCTTCGGAATAATCCCAGGAGGCTGGCAGGAAGCACAGTTCTTTCTCCTTTGCAAATGGGGAGGTCAATCTTTGAGGGGCCCCACGGTGGTGAGGTGGGGATAGGGGCCTAGGATTGGGCCCCCAGTTGGGCTGTAGTCACCAGCATGAGTCTGGAGTCAGGGGACTGGTCCAAGCCCCTTAGCAAGTGCCTCGACTTCCCCCTCAGTCTTCCCAGCTGCAGCTGGGGTGGAAACCCTGCCTGCCTCTCAGGGCTGCCGTGAAGACCCAGCGGGACAGAGCACTGCGCCAGGGGCCCAGCACTGCCACCTGCTGGCAGCTGGGCGCACAGGCGGGCCAGAGACCACCTCCGAACCGAAACGCAAAGCTCTGAAGAGCCACTCATCCTTGGTTAGAGAAAATGCTCCATGACCCCACTTGACCCCTTTGCTGGAAAAATGGGTGTGAAACATAGATCTTATTCCATGGGGCTCTCACAAAGATTAGACAAGGATGAACTGACGGCTTCTTTGGACAAGCTAATCAGCCGTCATTGTCATCGCCATCCTGGAGCCTTCCAGGCATGGACTCTTAGGGACTGTTCTCCCAAACTCGGAAGGAAAGCAGACCCAGCCCCAGGACAGAGCTCCCATTTTACAGCTGAGGGAGCTGAGACTCAGAGGCGCTCAGAACCCACGCTCACTCTCTGGGGACAGATAACTGGCCTCTCTGATCATCCTTCACCGGGCTTGTGTTAAAAACTGAGGCATGGGCCCCGGCTGGGGTGGCTCAGTGGATTGAGGGCTCGCCTGCAAACCAAAGGGTCGCCAGTTCAATTCCCAGTCAGGGTGCATGCCTGGGTTCCAGGCCAGGTCCCCAGTAGGGAGCCTCCGAGAGGCAACCACACACCGATGTTTCTCTCCCTTTCTTTCTCCCTCCCTTCCCCTCTCTCTAAAAATAAATAAATAAAATATTTAAGAAAAAGAAAAAAACTGAGGCATTAATTAGAAAGAGGTCAAAGAAATAAATGGTCCAGGAGTGACTTTGAGAACTTCTCCAAATGCGAGGCCAGGCAGGGGCCCCTCAGATAGGACTGTACTGGTAAGGACAGCAGGGACAGGTTTGAGCCTCACCAGCCCAGTTATAACCAGGGGTCCGTAGGCCGCCTGCCAGCCGTCCCTAGTCCCAAACCTGCAGAGACCCGATTCCACGGATCCTCACCGGTCCCAGGTGTGTGAACTAATGAGGCTGCTGCCTGGTTGGCGGCCTCTCTGTCGGACAGCGGCGCCCTCTGCCCGCAGCTTGGCGCAACAACCATCAGTCACAATTACATATAAAGCTGGGTGGCCTGGGAAGTGCGAAGTGTAATTATATTAATAGTGCTTAGACTTTGAATCTCATTCCTGAAAACACTTTTTATAATTTTATTTGCTATCTATAAGTTTTTGTTAATGTGCAGTTTTGATTCTTATTGTTGTATATGTCTGTTAAATTGACCACTGTGTACTGGATTAGAAATTAAAATGGATACACTTATAAACTATTTCAACTCATTTTAAGACCATTACACTTAACATAACATACTTCTATGAAAAGCAATTGTATTTTTTGAACAAAAAACATTTAGAGGAAGAGTGACATTGTTTCTTTTGGGCAAATCCCTCCCATGTCTGGCCTAGCAGGAGACAGCTGGGTCTGTCTGTCTGCCTCGCACTCGGGCTGCTGAGACGGATCGGCCGAAGAATACAAAATCTGCCATCTCCGAAATGCACAGTTGGAAGAGGGAGGAGCACTTAATGGCCTTCTTCAGATCATTGTGAATACTCTTCTGTGATGTAAGGCCCCGAATGGACAAACGGTCCTTTCTCAAAGGTTCGCAGCCATCTGGAACCTGAAAACATACCAGGGCTTCTTCCCTCTTGTGTTACATTAACACCCACTGTTCTCCCCCAGATGGCCCTGCACTCAGGCCTGACTGTGAACATCACGTTTTGGGGAAACATTGGTTCAGAGTCACACGGGTCTTTCGAATCTTGGCACAGTTTCACTTAAAAAATATCAGAAGGTTGAGTTTGCTAACATTACCGTATGCTGTATGTCTTATCAAAAAAAGTGTTTAGTTACCGGAAAACTGTCAACCTCCTGGTGGTAGATATAAAATATCCCCAATTCTGATTTTCTCTGGCAAGATCAAATTTCATCATTGGTAACAAATATTGTCATTTCCCTCCTTTAAGGTGACAAGCTCACTAGATCTGCTTTCAGGGAAATGTCTACCAGATACCGAAGTCTGAAGTTGGGCTCTCAGACGAAATGGTTGTTAGTGAAAACGTGCTGGTTTAGCCCCCAAAATGTGCACAACTGCTTGTCCTGCACACAGCTCTGCTGGAGCGGGAGGTGACGGTCTGGTGCCTGCTTCCCATGCCGCGTCACACAGAGTACAAAGAAGTTGTTTTACGAGGGTTGAGATGTAATAAAATCCATGATTTATACTTCATCCAGGACATTCTTAAGTGAAACAGTTTTGTTTTGTTTTTTGCTTTTGTACCGTGGGCACATGGTGGTGGCGACAGACACGATGATGAGGCCGGCAGTTTGGGGCCGCTCCCTCCATCCCTGCTGCAGCCCCCGCGGTCTCACAGTGGGCCCCTTTGCACCCTCGCTACAGGCGTCGACACGGCGAGACAGGCAATTAATATCTTAGCCTTGTCATGCAAGGAGTTTGAACTCTGCAGCCTCTTGAAAGGAAGCTGGGGCTTCCCTGGGGCAGCAGACCACACCGTCAGAACCTTATTGTCAGAACCTTATTGTCAGAACCAGTAAGGCACCAATAAAACGGAGTCAAGAAGTGGGAACAGCAGGGGGTGGGGGCGAGGCAAGGTCCTCCTTCACCTTCCTGCAGCAGACAGCATGGAGGTGTGTGAGATGAGGGAAAATATTTATCGGTCTCTGCCCCACCCCCCGCCCAGGTTGCCAACGTCAGTTCCTGAAACCCCTGTAATCTCCTGGGTGATGGAGTATCTTGTTCTAACAGGTGACTCTGGTTGGCCTCCCGGCTGGTGGCTGGTCAGCAAAGAGACTGGGCCATGATGAGAAGCTTGGAATCTCCAGCCTGCCTCCCCCATTCTCCAGGGAGGGAGGAAGGGCTGAAAATGGGAGTTCAGGACTGATCACTGGGTGGTGACCCCATGGAGGTGTGGGGAGAGGGGTGCCCTGGGGTGTCATGGAAGCTCCATTCCCGGAGGCCACTTGTTAAACCTTTATCAGCAGGTCACTGACACAAGGCCCGGAAAGGGGAGCAGCCACGGTCTCCAGAAGCCCCCACTCAAACACCTGCTAACTCCCCACACCAGGCAGCGCCTGGACACTGATTAATTTTCTAGCACCAGAGAGACCTTTCAGCTCCAGGACCTCTGGCTCCTCCCAAGAAACACCATCCGTCTACTGCTGCAGCAGAGCCAAAGCACAAAGGGCTATGCTGCATCTTTGCCACTGGAGGGCGGTGTTGCTACAGCCAAGGCGCTCTGACAGCCTTGAGGAGCCTTGGGCTCCCAAGCTCTGTGTTAAGCCAACAGTTTCTCAGCCCCTCCAGGCCAAGGCACCCTCCCCTGAGGATGGGTGAGGGGAGCAAATGAGGACCCAAGCTTTTTAGAGCCCTTAAACCCAGAGCACTGATTTCATAATGGAAATAAGAATAGCCACTGAGCATGTTACCGTTAAAGCCATTTGGCTCCACTTCCGAGCCCCGGGACACTCCGCTGTGTTACTGTGAGCCTCAGTTTCCTTACCCACAAGGCAAGCAGGATGGCAGTGCTGACCTCAGAGGGCTTTGGGATGACAAAATGACATGCTACGGAAAGAGCTTAGCCTGGGGCCTGGCACAAGGTGAGCTCAGAGACATCAGCTACCGTCACTGTTACAGTTTCTGGGGGCTCCGGGGGGCTTCATCCCAATCTTGAGCTGAGCCTCTGAGTTGCGGGCTGTTATTCTGTATTTTATGGAGTATAACTCTGAGGGACATAGAAGGGAAATGACTGTCCCAAGCTGCACCGTGAGTTGGGGACAAGCAGGGACTCCAATCTGGTCCACAAGAAGCCACAAGCCCCCTTTCTTGCTCAGCACAGCACAGCAGAGGCCGGAGAGAAGACAGCCCGCAGCCTGCTCCCAGGCCCCACCTGCAGCCCTGCCTCCTCTGGGTGCTGGGGGGCAAGGGGGCGGGGACTGGTCTCAGCCTTCCCCTGTCTGAGCGGATGCCTTCCTTGGGAAGTGAGACCCGCCCTTACAGCGTTATTGGCAGGTTCCCCACCAGTGAGGGTGGAGTGCTTCAGGAGAAAGGTACCATCTGCTGTGTCTTCATTGAACTCACGTTGATTGTGCTCCAAGCGTTTGCAAGGCCCCAGAAACAGTGCAGGGCAGACCCCCAGGTGTTGCCCCAATGGGCTCGCAGCCTGGGGACAGTGGATGGGGCTCCAGTTTCCTCCTCTGGGTGCAAGCATTGCTGCCTGGCATTTATGGGGGTAGGCAAAGCACCTCTCAACACCCCCTCCTCTCATCCTCCCCATCACAGGCTCCTGTGTTGACTTTCTAGCTCTCAATACCTCAGAATGGGACTGTATTTGGAGACGGGGTCTTTAGAGAGACAATTCAGTTAAAACTGGGTCATTAGGGTGGGCCCTAATCCAATATGATGGGTCCCCTTACAACAAGAGGAAATCCGATGCAGACCCACAGAAGGAAGGCCATGGGAACACGCAGGGAGAGGACAGCCACCTGCGAGTAAAGGAGCAAGGCCTCAGAAGAAACCCAGCCCGCCAACACTTTTATCCAGGGTCTGCGCGGCCTCGGCCTCGGTGGAGCTGGAACAGGAAACAAAGGGGCGGCTCGTGTCCTGGCGTGGCAGCAGCTGCCGCCAGGGGGCAGCATGCGCTCGCGGGCTCCACGCTTCTTTGTCCCTGCAAGCGCCCTGCGCGCCCCTCCCCAGGCTCTGTGCGCACCCCGTTCCCCGACAGGCCCCCGCGCCCATCCCACGGTCCCTCGCAGACCCCTGCCCTCCCTCCCAGCTGCCGGCACATTGGATGGCTTCTCGTCCTTCAGGGCCTGGCTCCAAGATCTTTCGCCGGTTCCCGCATCGCCCGTACGCACGGGTGGAGGCTCCGCGGCCACAGCCCTTCATCAGCCCCCACTGCAGTGACAGCACCTTCCTTGAGGGCCATACTGGGCGAACGGAAAGCCAGCGTCCCCATTCCGACCACAGTGAGCCCAGAGGTCCTTCCTCCGCAGAAATCCGGAGGCTGCGGGGGCTCCTGGGCCGCACCCCCGCCCCGCCACCCCCCGGCATCCAAGGCCTGTGTCTGTCCCCATGCTGCCCACACGGGGCGGTGAAGGTCTGTTTAGGGGCAGAGACCCCCTCAGCCAGTCCCATGTCCGAGTGGCCCCCGTTCTACGGCCCACCTTGGCTCCTGGCGGTCAAGCCCCATGTGGGTTTCTTGGGGTGCGTTGGCTCAGGGATACCCCCACAGTTGCCCCTCCTCCTGCAGCTGGCTGTTTCTCCTGGGGGAAGGGGTTCCCTGGACGGAGAGTCCTTCACAGACCCCAGGGGAGCCCCACACTGGGGGGAAAGTCACTGGGCAACCAACAGAGTGGGCACCTCAGCCCAAGCGGGCTGTCTCCAAGGGCATCAAGTGGGAATCCACTCCCACCCCACCGTTCCCACCGCCCCCCGTCCCCGTCATCCCCATGTGACAGATGAGGACTCCCAGGCTCAGAATGGGACCAGTATGGAAAAGAAGGGACATTTCCGATACAGGTGAATCCAGACGTCTACCCGCATGTATTTGGTTAGGGCTCGCAAACATGAAATGACACGAATTTGTATTGTAAATACTTCGCATGTTTTACTAACAGAAAGAACTAAAGCACCAGCTTCATAAAAAGTATCTCGTGTGTGAACCGTGTGGAAAGGAAGGTGACAGAAGAAAGGGACTTGGGGAGTTGCTGTTGCTGTTCCTCAGGGTGGGGTGGCCTTGCTGGCGGCGGCCCGGAGGGGAGATTCAGGGCGGAGGCTGTGGGGAGCCTGGATTGCTAAGAAGAAGACCACACCAGCCGATGGATCTGGAGCCCTAGGGATGTTGTCTTGTTCAGACCATCCTGCCCAGCATGGAGGAGGGAGTGGGCCCAAGTCACGGAGCCTCTGAATGCTGGACCCTGAACTTGAATTTTGTCCTGGGGGCTGTGATGGGTTTGGAGGGCAGAGCTCAGATTTGCACTCCAGGGGAGGTCAGAGGAATGAATGGCAGGGTGAGCCTGGAGGCCGGGTGAGGGGAGGCCTGGGGGGGCAGGAGCTGAGCCTGGCCAAGGGCCAAGAAGCTGCCCAGTTTCCCTCTGTGCTCCCATTATGGGTCATGGTGTGCTCCATCCCTGAAGATCCAACTCCCTGCTCCCTGCGATTTGGGGTGACTCACCCAGCTTGCTCTCAAATCCCGGCTCCTGCCCCTTCCTGTTCATTTTCTGTAAAGCACCAGGATTTATTTTATTTTATTTTATTTTATTTATTTATTTAGACAGGGAAGGGGAGAGGAAACATCAATGTGTGGTTGCCTCTTGAGCGCCCCCTACTGGGGATCTGATGCAACCCAGGCATGTGCCCTGACTGGGAATTGAACCTATGATCCTTTAGTTTGCAGCCTGCACTCAATCCACTAAGCTACACCAGCCAGGGTTAAAACACCAGGATTTAAACATTTCATTCTCAAGGGGGTTGTGAGAGCAGCGGTGGAGATGAATACGTGCCTTCTCCTCTCTGGTCCTCTGTGTCCCCATCAGGGCTGTGGGCACAGGTCAGCTTCCTGCAGAGGCTCAAGTGGGGGAGAAAGCCACCCTGCCCACCCCCCAACTTTTGACTCGCAACGCTGCACACGAGGAAGGTGCTCTGAGTGTCCTCCAGCTCTGCATCAGGACCGGGAGGCTGGGAAAAATGGCACCTTGCTCATGGCCCCCAGGTCTCCCAGACACTGGCCATGATGGGCCTGGCATGCAGACACGTGAGGAAGGTAGGGGAGGAGGCCTGGGAGTGCTGGGGAGACAGGCTGGGAGGGGAGACAGGGCACTGCCACCAAGGGGGAGCCACACGGATCACCATTAGAAGCACCTGGAGCCTCCCGGGACACGCTAACCTGTGACCTCAGAGAAGGAACGAGATGGGTTGAGCCCCGAGAGCTCCGCTGGGTGAGAGCAGAGCTGCCTGTGGACACAGCCTGCACACGGCGCAGCTGTGCACCCAAGGGTGCTGGCTTGCTGGGAAATTTTCCGTCTGTTCTCCGAAATCTCCCTGATGTTACATTACTTTTACTTATTTTCTGGGAGTGAAAACACGCAGAGGAACCTACCCCCTGCCCCCACTGGGACAAAGACCAGAGTGGCAGTGAAACGGAAACCCGGTGCTCAGCTCTCTCCAAGGGCCCTGTGCCCCCGCTGCCCAATCCCTTGTCCCAGGCGCCTCTGCTCTGCAGGAGTTAAGCCCACCGGCCGGTCAGGGAAAGAACAAAAGGAAGAATGTTGGTGCCTCCTGCTCATGTCACAGTCCCCTGCAGTGCCCAGGACTGTGCAGCGGGGCCAGGGGTCGGGGAGGCACCGCAGGGTGGGGTGAGGGGTTCTGCCTTTGGTCTCTGTTGTCATGACTGCATTTGCTATTAGTCACTCCTTCGCCTTGCCAGGCGAGCTCACCGGCCAGGTGCTGGGAGCTCATGGCTGAGGCCCCATCATCTCGTGGGAGCTGTCTCAGGGAGGGGTGGGCAGCGAGATGCTCTGGGGTCAGAGGCCCCAGCTGAGGGCCGGGGTCTTTCAGAGGGCGAGAGGTGGGGCACGTTCCTGTCTCCAGTCCCTTGTTCATCTCGCTCCACCGGCAACCATGTCTGGAGCACAGGCTGACACCACCATCACCATCCTCCTCCTCATCATCGGAGGTGGCAAATGTTATATTGAAGGACCGGATAGTGACCATCTTAGGGCCGGTGGGCCATCTGGTCTCTGTCACAGCTCCTCAACTCTGCTTTTGAGGCCCTGCCCCAAAGCCACCGACAATCTGTGGTGACAGAGCCGCTCGAGCTCCAGGGGCACTCGACAGACAAAAGCAGGCAGGCAGTTGCTTGCTGACTCCTGATCGACGCAGGGTTTAGAAACGGCATTTGCCTCTCTATGTGCGAACTCAACGGCCAAGTCGCCCTCCGTCACAGGCCACGACACAGGCCACGGTCCCCTTGCTCTAGGACTGCAGGTTGGGCCACCGCTCACACACACACAGAAGTGCAGACTCCCAGCGATTCCGCGCACCCCTCCCCTCGCTTCCACAGCCGCTGCCTCTCTGTCGATCCTCTTAAGAGGAAAAAATTGAGTGGAGAGCTGGAGGCTGGGAGATAGCCAGCTAGGATGCAAAATTAGAAAGAAAAGAACTTTCAAGAAGCATCTTTTCTCTGCTGGTGAAGCTCACAGCTGACCCCTTTAAGTCATTTCAGAGGCTCTGAAGGTTTGAGGTCAGGGAATGCTAAGATCTCCAAACCTCGAGGCAGAGACGTTCTTCTGACGAGGTGGCCCTGGCACTGCCTGACTTCCTAGAATAGCTGAGGACAGCTGCCAGGATGTCTTCTGTGTAAATTAAGTGACTTTGGTGACCCTTGCCAATGGTGGTGTCCCGGGGCCACGGAAAGAGCAGGGGCAGTTGTGGGTGTGAACAAAAGACCCTCCCCTACCATGGGCATGGCCTTAGGCAGCCACTGTGCCCTTGAAGCCCATTTTCATGTGGGCACAATGGGTGGGTGATACTTGCCCCCAGACGGTGGTCTCGAGTGTCCTGGGAGAGAAATACACGTCATGTCACGTTTTCTTAAATATTCTGGACTCTGGGCCCTACGCCTGGAGCTGGGCATTTTCTCCATGTCCGCTTTCATCTGTGTGTCGTTGGAACTTGCTTTTCCGTCCCCTGTCACTGTCTCCGGCCGGTGATGGATACTCCCGAGCTCCCCGCCCCTGGGTCCAACGCAGCTCACTTTCCTTTGAGTTCTCCTCCCTGTAAAGCTGCTGAGCATCCTCATTTGTTCATTCAGCAGGTGCCGCCGGCCTCTGCTCCACACCACGCTGCGCAGAAGGGAAGTGGGCAGGTTCGCTGCCATCTCAGAACTCAGGACTCAGGGGGGCAGTGACACAGGGTCAGCTGGCCAAGGCCCTGAGACGGACAAGGTGAGAGCACTCTCGAGGGTTCCCACGAAGGGCAGGACTGGTATCCACCCCTACGGCTGTCCCTTCCGGGCTGCAGAAGATGAGACAGGAAAAAAGAGGACATCTTTGGGACTTGGAGCCTTAGGCTGAGTGAGGAGTGCAAGGGTCTCATCCCTCCCTTCTCCTGGGCCCCGAACCCAGGCGGTCTTCCAGCACCTTCCACACAGAGGCCATCAAAGCCCCTCAGTGTTGGCCAGAGAAGCAGTGAGGATCAGAGGCAGAGGAGGACGAGCACAGATACTGGGCGGACACGTCTGTCCTCTCCGCCCTCCCCCTCCTCTCTCTGGACCTTAGAGGCGGGGCAGACAGGAAGTGCCCTGAGACGGAAGCCACAGCTCACTGTCCTGCAGGGTCAGGGTGGGGAGAAGGAGCCTTGGGCAGGTTTCTCTCTCTCTCTCTCTAACTCCAAGTCAGGATCCCCGCACCAGGAGGTAGGGGTTGTGGACCCCCGAGGTTCAGGCCCCTGAGACTGCAGCCTGTCCGGCGATAAGGAAAATCAGGGACAGAAGGAGAGGATGGGGCTTAAGTCAGAGAAGAAACTGTCATTGTAAACAGCTGACAGTGGACTTCGAAGGACCCATGGCATCTGGAAAGTTCTGTGCATCGGCTGAGCAGGTGACAGATGGTGACGTTCAAACCCCACTGGAGACTCGGATACGAGCCAGGAGGAACTCAGTGGCCAGGTCAGAGGAGCTGACCCAAACCGTGCGAACAGGAAAGGGGTTCAGTCCTCCATTAGTTGGGCAAAACTGTGGGTCAGCCCTTGAAGGGGCCACTGCCTCCCCTTCAGCCTCCCACTCATCCGTCTGTGTCCGTCTGTCTCTGTCTGTCTCCATCTGTCATCTCCCCCTCTGCTTCTCCTGGCGCGACGATCTCGTATGGATGTCTGTTCATTCATCCCTCTGTCCAGCAGCGCTATGCAGCCCTGTGGGTCTGTGTGGGTTTCCCGAGGCCGCTGGAATGAATCGCTACATATTCGTTGGCTTTGCACTGCACCCATCTGTTCTCTTACAGTCCAGAGGTCAAAGGTCCTACGTGCAACTCGCTAGGCTAAGATCAAAGTCTTGGTCAGGGCTTACGTTCCTCTGGAGCAGGTGTGTCTGACCTTTGGGTGTCTCTGGGACACTCTGGAAGAAGAGGAGTTGTCTTGGTCACATATCAAGTATACTGTAACACATAAGCACAACAAAATCTCACAAGGGTTTAAATAAATGTATGATTTTGTGTTGGGCCACCCTGGGCCCCATGCGGCATGGGGGCCGTGGCTTAGACACTCCTGACTGGAGGCTTTGCAGAAGAGCCTTCTCCTCGCCCTGCCCAGCTTCCAGCGGCCTCCTGCCTCGCTCAGCTGGGATCCCTCTTCCCTCTGCAGAGGCACCTCCCTGACACAGACCCTTCCACCTCCTTCCTCCATGTTTAAGGCCTTGTGATGAGACAGGGCCCACCGGGAGAACCCAGGGTCATCGCCCCGTTGTCAGGTCAGCCGATTAGTGCCCTGACTTCCATCTGTGACCCTCACTCCCCTTTGCTATGAGAGGCGGTGTATTCGCAGGAGCTGGAGATTGGGATGTGGACATCTTCCAGGGCCATCATCCTACCTGTCACTGTGTCTGCGAGGACAGAGGGCTTGGCTTCTGGGCGACAATGGGTTTGTTAAAACTCCCCTCAATTAAATCCACTTGCCCACACTTCAGGCAGTACTCTGCTAAGACGGCCAAGCCAGACGACCAACACGTCCCCTTCCTGAAGACAGGCAGGTGCAAGGGAGAGAGAGACACACCCCAGCCAGCACTGTCTGCCCGACTTCCCGCCAGGGGGAGAGTCAAGGGTGCAGAAAGTGGCCAAGAGTGCACCAGGATTGTCGTCCCACCAGGCAACAACACAAGCAGAAAGTAAATGTTCCTTTTCCATTCCTACTGAGGTTTTGATATAAGGGGGTTTGCTTCAGTGGTACAGAGAGAGCCTGACTTCGACATCTGGGGAGGGGTGGGTGCACACTGCAGGGCACCGGTTCTAACTAGAGGGTGCTGTGGGCAGCCGGTGCCTGTGCTGTGTGCCTAGGTGTGGAGGGGGCATTTCTGACATGGCTTCTGTGACACCCACCTCCTGTGTGTCACACCCTGTAAACCCCCCCATTGAGTATGGACTGGACCTGTCGACTTATTTCTAATGACCAGAACACACAGAAAAAGTGATAAATGTCACTTCTAAGATAAGATTACACAAAACCATGACTTCCATCTGTCCCCCCCTTTCTCTCTCTTACCCCTCTCTCTCTGTCGCTGCCTCCTCCCTCATGCTTTACCCGATGAAGTGAGTGTGGTGAAGGCCCACGCGCCAAGAACCCAAGGGTGAACTCTGGCCAACAGCCGGTGAAGAACGGAGGCCCTCGGTCCCACAGCCTGTGAGGGACAGCTCCCATCAACAACAGAACTGGGCTGGGAAGCGGCTCCCCGCCTGCCAGCTCGAGTCTGGAGATGCCCACAGCCCTGGTCAGCACCCGGACCGCAGCCCACGAGAGACCCTGAAGCAGAGGCCCCCACTAAGCTGTGACCAGATTCCTGACCCACAGAAATCGAGGTCATAAACTGTTGTTTTAAGTCACTGTGTTTTGGGGTCATTTGTTACACAGCACTGGCTGACTAATACATCATTTCTAAGCACAGTGCTTGGCACATAAACACTTATAATGTGGACACTGATTTTGTTATATCCGACTCCAAAACCACTCCCCCAGATATTTCTTAAGATTGGCTGAGAGATATTCTAAGGTTAGAGATGTTTTCCCAATATCTTACTTCCTGCGGCCTCTCCGCTGTGCCGAGTCCCAGAATTAAGGAGCAGAGGGTGGAGAACAGCGCTCCTCCCCCTGAGCTTGGGAGGCATGGAGAGGCTGAAACTGAAGCGAACAAGTTGTTTTCTCCCTGCACAGCAATGTGCTAGCCCTGAGTTTCCCTCTCACCCCACCAGTTTAGTGGCAGCTCCAATCCCCCCCTAGCTGAATAGCTCCAAAGTGGTGCAGGATAAAAACAGCGCGGCCCACATGGAAACACGCCTCCCCTTCTCACAGTTGCCATAGAAATACGGGAAAAGGTGGCTAATACGAAGGCTTTGCCTGGATGCTGGTGCACTGCCGAGATGCCCAGGAGCTAGAGTTTTAATCAGATAGTGGTTTTGAGGAAGCCGGTTCCACCGGGCCCCCAGGACAGCATGCCGTAACCCAGAGGCAGACCACGCCGTGAAGTTATCCGTGAGGCTCTTTTCTAGGCCTAATGATGCTTTTCCTTGGGGGGCTGCCTGCTCCTCCCTGGGCTGCACGGCGATTACTTCCAGAAGGACACGTGTCCCCAGCCAGCCAGTGAGCCTGCCCGCTGGGACCCTCCTGGACCTGTGGGCAAAGAGAGGCTTTATAAAAATAGCAAGAATAGGATGTAATTATGGGAGTGCTTGGGGCCGTACCCAGACAACCTGCCTGGGAAAGGGGCGGGGGCAGGACACAGAGGAAAACAGACTGAGAGGAGAGAGGCGGGAAGGAAAACAGTCCTCATGATTCCTTCTGGGCCTTCATGAATTTCCGACTGGAGGTCCCAAGGGCCTGCCAATTTCATTTTTACCCAGGTCCATCTGGGGTAGGTTTCTGTCTTTTGCGAAAGAAACAGAGCTGCTAGGGACCAAATTATGTCCCTCCAAAAAGATTTGTTGAAGTCCTAAGCCCCAGCACCTCAGAATGGGGCCTGCGTTGGCCGAGGGGCCGTAGTAGACAGCCTAAGTCAAGTCCAAGTCCGACTGGGGTGGGCTGGACCCTGGCACTATCCCCCAGGGGACCCACGTGTTCGGAAAGCTGGCAAACGCAATCAGTTACGGTGGGCCCACGCTCTGCCGCCACCCTCACAGGCGTTTCTGCCACACCACCGCTGGTGCGCACTGAGCACCCGGGCACCCGCCCCAGCCTCCCAGGTTCCCCAGCATCCTGCATGGGCTCAGGAAGGAGCAGTGACCAGGCGTCCCATCATTCCCAGAGGCTATGTTGAGTACTTTCACGCCTCTGTGCCTCTGCTCATGCTGTCACTCCTGCCTCAAGCACCCTGTGCCTACGTCTCCGCCTGGAACCATTGTGCGTGTCCTTCGAATCCACTCCCTTGTCAGTCTTCTCTTGGGAAGCTTCTTCCCCTCTTTCCCTCCACCCCCATCACTGCCAGCATCCTCTGTGTGTCAGCACATCTCTGGGGGAGCAGGGGCTGGGGTCCCCACGCTGTCGTGCCTGTTCCCCTGAACCCAGCTTACATCCCCTCTCTCTGACCGAGCCCGGGGGGTCCCTCAAGGTCAGAGAAGGTGCCTGATGTGTCCTTGTGCGGGGGAACCCAGCACAGTGCCCGGCATGGAGCGTTAGCTCTCAGGCCCTGGGTGAATGAATGAACCCGTAAATCAACAGTGGGGGCCAGGCTCATATCCCAGCCAGCGCCGTGGGGGAGAGAACATTCTGGAAGAGCACCGCTCCCCGAGGCACAGCTGACTCTGCAGACCGGGGCCAAGCTCAGGAAACACTGCCTCTCTCATTCTGCTCCATTATTATTTTTTTAAAAAAGAAAACAATATGATACTTCCTTAGTGCTCCCCAAAGCACACCAATCAGCATGCTAATCACCCCAAAGTGTCATCTGAATCTGCCAATTTCAAAAATTTGCATATTTCCCAATCAGTTCCTCGTCCCCTCCCCCCTCATTAGCTATTCTTGGGAGAGCTGCACTTCCTCCATATTGCTCACACTGACTTGATTTTTATTTCACTTTGTAAAGACAGATTTGCGAGATGATGAATTAGTCATTGCCAATTTCATGCATTTACGCTCTGCGCGCTTACACCTTATATTTATTCAGCCCCATTCTCCCCTTCTGGCTCCAGATGGTGTGGGGGGGACGCAGCTCGGGCGAGGAAGGGGGAAGCTCCCCTCCCCTGCCCAGGCCTCCTCAGCCCCGCTGCGCCGGGTCTGAACAGCCCTCCAGCCTCTGGCACACGAGCTCGGTCTGCTGCAGCTTTCACGGCCTCTCAGGGAACTGGAAACGTGAGCAAGACAATGGGAACAATCACACGCAGACTTTTCCTGCTCACTTACTGTATTTGTGCCCCAAGGCAAGCCACAGTGGGACGATATTTTGAAGTAGTCGCAGACGTGGGTTTCTGTTGCTGTTTTTTTCTGAAGGCTTCCTCTGTTCAGGCCCTTCCAGAGGGGGCTGGCACAGCGCAGCGGTGGGACAAAGGAGTCCCACGTGTCGACTTCCCGAGTCCAAAGTCCTGGTGATAGATGCAAAAAGATTGGGAAGAACGTGAGATCGGGCTTACCCAGCAGCGCTTCTCGGGCCCAGACCAGGAGCCGAGATCAACATGCGAACACAACCAGGCTGCTGGGGAAAGGGCCGGAGACCAAGACGTCATTGGTCCCGGAAGGAGCAGCCTGGCCTGCTCATCACCCAAGGCTGAGCCCCGGGGGGCATCCCGAGTGGATTCTGGTGTGATCTGAGTGGACGAGGCCCGTGCCTGGGTTTCTAGATGGAGCCCAGCGAGTTGGCAAATTTGTTTAGTTTCTTGTCCCCCGGGCTCAGTGAAGTAGAAAAGGTGACGTGTTTGTCACAGGCAGATAAGGGAGGGTGGAGGCAGAGATAAGCCCTGGACATCACTTGGGATCAGAAATTTTTCTGTCCCCAAGAGAGGGAAGCAGCGGCAGGTAAGGGGGCGGGACATGGAGAGAAGGGGGAGTCGGGAATGCATGAGGCCACCATTCAGGGGAGGACATCCAAGGGTGTGGTGGCGTGGCGGGCACACAGACGACGCCAGCACAGACACAGGACGCTGGCAACAGGTGACCCACCCCCTCCACGACGCCACGGCCCCCCCTCACCCTCTGAGAACTCAGCCCCAGGAGCCGGAAGCAGACTGAGAAAGTCCCTGACTGGGCGGATGAGACCCTAAATGAATTGAGAGCAACAGGAATCAGCCAAGATTACCCAAAATGGACTGGAGAATGGGGGTTGGAGACAGGCGCAAAGGCTAGTTCTGGGGTAAATGAAGAATCTCAGGTCTGGGCCTGGGATTCACAAACACCACAGACGGCCCTGCACCGCCACCTGCCCTGCCGTGAGCCTCAGACTCCGAGAGGGGAACCTCCCTCGTGGGTCGTGGAGCTGGGCCTTTTCCGCACCGACTTGGCCGGGGCCCTGAGGACCACGGCGGTCTCTAGGCCCGCGAGCTTCCCAGCACCCCCAAACCCACTGATCATAACGGAGCAGCTCCTTCCAGTTCTCAGCACAGGTGCCCACACAGACACATATTACAGGGGTATTTTTAAACATCTGTGAGGGTGTGTGTGTGAGGGGGGATGTGTGTGAATGTGTGAGTTTGTGCAGAAGATGAGAGGAATGAAGACCTCGAGCTTCTGGGGGCCGAGGGCCTGGCGCCTGTTTGGACGTCGGGTCACGGGCTCCTCGCAGAGCCCCAGGGAGAAGGGGACACCTGGACCGGGACGGATGCTGTTGGCAGAAATACGACCAATCTTTCACGCAGCTTGTAAAGCTGAACTGTAGTTAATTTGCTGGCGATGAAATATAATGAATTATAAAAAGAACGGTCAAATTAAGCCCGATTGGTTTTTCCCAAGTTTTCTCATTAATTTTGATCTGCTGCGTTTGTGGCCCATCTGTCACTTGCGCACAATCTCGGCAAAAACTGGCAGGCAGGGTAGGAAGCGAAGTGATTGGCGGGAGGGCCGAAGCGTCTCCTGTCCCCGAGACCTGGCTTTCCTCGCTCAATCTCATCCACAGGGTGGCCCCTTCTGGCAGGTGACTTTGAGACCCGCCCCCCATCCCCCCCACACACATGTACCAATCCTGACCCAGTGCTTGACACACAGTAGGCCCTCCATCAATGGGGTGTCAGCATAATAATGACAGCAGTAATTAGTGTTATTCGCTGGTTCCTTTTGCTGACTGCGCTAGGCCCCCGCAGTTCTGAAATCCTTCCTGTTCTCCAGATACGCTGGTGTCCCCTTGGGCTTTGGTGTCCCCAGCCTTCTGTGACAGAGCCCTGCAGTGACTGGCGTTCACGTTGTCACCAAGGAGCAGGGCAGGGGGACAGTTTCATTGTGAGACTACAGGCAGGGGTCACACAGGCAGGTGACTGCTGCACAGTAACATGCAGCAGCAATGCCCCTCCCTTCCCGTTGCAGTGGGCACAGCTGGCGTCCCCACTGCAGTGGGCCCGGCGGGCGTCTCACTGAAGCCGATGAGGGTGTTTCCAATCGAGCCTGGCGTGGCTCCTGGCTTGGGTCCCATCTGTCTGGACACCCATTTTGCTCCACCCTCTCCTCTCCTCAGTGTCCCTGGCGAGTAGTTTGGCAGCTAGGACTCCACCACCGTGCTGGGGGCATTTATTCCTCCTCACCCCAGACCTTCTCCCCCCCATCTGGGCTTGTTCTGCACCCACAAAGCTCTTCCAACGGCTGCTTCACAGCTGCCAGCCTGGGGTGGTGCAGCTTCCCCAAAGGGTCCTGCTGCTGGGAGACAGGATGATCTTAGTGGGCACACGGTTGCCATTTTTAGTCTGGAACTTGTTTAATGGATGTTGTGGACTGAACCACGTCCCCCACCAAATTCACAGGTTGCAGCCCTCAAACTCATGACTGCCTTTGGAAACAGGGCCTATGAAGAGGTAACTGAGGCTGAGCGAGGTCATGAGGAGGGCTGGTGTCCTTATGAAAACAGGAGGTGACGCCAGGGATGTGCCTACACCGAGCAGAGGCCATGGGAATACACGGGGAGAAGGCGGCCATCTGCAACTCAGGGAGAGCGCCCTCACCGGAGGCCAGTTCTACCGACACCCTGGCCTCAGACCTCTGGCTCTGGAACCATGGGAAAATCAACGTGGGCTGTCCGTGCCGCCCGGTCTGTGGGATTTGCTTATGGCGGCCCCGGCAGGAGGGGAGGCGTGTGCCGGGAAAGAACAGACAGGTAACAGGCGCCCCAAGATGTGATCTCGCAGGGGTTGCAGCTCAGGGCGAGGCTTCAGTTTCTGAGATGAAGAAAAATGCTCAACCAATGCTAGAACTTTGAGGGGCAAGAAATGACAAAGCACTGTAGAGGTCTTGTCCAACTGATTGAAGGTTGGGGGTCACTGGCCGAGGGGCAAGGTGGCTTTGGCCTCGGCAGCCCTGAGTTTGGATTTCAGCTGTGTGGAGTACACCACCCCTCAGCAGTGTCCCAGCCCCTCTGGTCAGCGAAACAGCTGGAGTGTTCGAGCTGCTATTGATTTAAAATCTCTCCATGGCCCGAGTTCCACAGAAACCTTCACATTTTGGCGTGCCCGCACAGTGGCCGTGTGGTGTCCCCACCCCCAAGGACATCCTTCTCCATGAGCCCCCCAGCCCACCAAGCTTCCAGAAGCAGCACCTCCCCACCCCCAAACATGGCTCCTTCAGGCTTTAGGGGGTTTGTTTGCTGTTTTATCTATGTATTTATTTCTGACAAACACATATACAACTTCCTTTACTCAACTTTAAAGGGCTATTCTCTGTTCCTTAAATAACCAGCATGTGCTAATTAGTAACTCATAAAGAAAATGAAATCCTGTGACATCAGGCAGAGCGATCACTCATGGCCGCATTTTCTGCTGTCGCCTTCCTACGGCATCTCCTTTTGGGGGGAAGGACGACCAGGAGGGGTGCAGAGCTGCCCCCGCCCGCCCTCTTTCCCACAGTCAACCCCATTCACTATGTTGGTGGAATGAGGGCAAAATCATGATCACGGTCATCGCATCATCATCGGAGCCAGGAGGGTTTGGTTTGGGTTTTGTTTCTTCAGGAAAAAAAAGTAATAAGGCAGTCATACTTTTCTCAACCTTGCATGCTTCATTTATTCAAAAATTGCTTATTGAGACCCCCCCAGGGTGGCCGATCCTGATTCTTGGGGAAGACCCCTTGTGGGGGGGGGGCTCTGTTTGGCTGGTGCCCCCCCATCCACCTGCCTACTAAACTGCCCGCCTCACCCTGTCAAGGGTGCCTCACGACGCCTGGAGTCACGTTCCATCCCAGCTCCCACTGGCAACACGAAGCAGAGGTCACAGAGGTGAATGACGGACGTTCTGGGGTCCCTCAGCAAGCAGCCAAATCCAAGTGTGAACTCGGCTCTCTGGGTCACACTGCTTTTTCTTCCTCTACCACGCTGCCTCCTTGACCCCTGAACCTCACGGCACACAGAATGTGCAATGTAATGTGGCTAGTCTGCGTCAACTATGGGGGCACAGATTGGGGTGGCAGGGGTGCCCGACACTGCCTGGCCACGGGGCTGAGATGTGGTTATTCTCCTCAGGACCAGCGGAAGGGAGACCCGAAGTGCCACCAGGTCACAGGTCAGACTCCTGGTACCGCTGGTCAGAGCTTGTGGCCTCGCCCAGGGCCTGCGCGGGGATGCGTGTTTCTCCCCAAGCCCTGACAAAAGTTTCCATCTTGTCCTATCTGTGAACGACCTGTGGGCAGAGCAGCAGTAGAGCAGAGTTTTTGGACACCTTTGACAGTCGATACAGAGTCACTGTCAGCCATGACATGTGTCAAGTGCTCTGGCAAGACTGAGGTAAGAGGGTGTAAGGAAAATGCCCTTAGGAAGGACCTGGAACACCCAAATCTACAAGTCTGCTCACTTGGGTAAGGACCCGTCTGGGTGGGACCCGTCTGCCCACTACGGGCTGTGAGAACTCAGAGCTCCGACCCCCACACCTGAGCTTGGCTACACCAGGGGTCACGCTTGGAGCCCTACCAAACTTCCACTGCACCGGACGCGGGCCACCACTGCAGCCACCTGGCTTGAGAACGACGCCCACCTCTACACCGGCAGACGCCACCAGTGACCGGGACTTCACACCAGACACTCTCTCTGCTCGCTTCTGTCACATAAGCGGCCCCTTTGGTGTGTAACCTACATGTGCCTCTCCTGGCTTACTGGGGGTTCTCCCCAAACACACCTGGCCTCGTGGGAAGACACAGAAGTGCGTGACTCCTTCCAGGGACGCTCTCTTGCTCGTGGCAACTTCATGCAGGCACATGGCAATGGCCATCATGCTTGCACAAGCACAGAAACACGCAGAGCCAGTGAGCTGGTTAGCAGGCCAGGTGGGGTGGGGGAGCCAGCCGGCTGGGTCGGCAGAGTGGTGCAGGGCAGCTGGCCCTCCAGCTGAGTGAGAGAGGGTTGGCACAGCCTCTCCGACCCTTGAGTCAAAGAACCTGGGTCCAGGCAACCCTATGAGCCCCCTCCTTGGAGGGGAGCAGGAGGGCAGTGAGGAGAAAGGATCCAGGGTTCCACCTCATCCTGCAATATTTGCAGACAGCGTCACATCGAGGACATGACCTGCTGAAGAAAAGCATGATTGTTTGGGCACATCAGCGCATAATAGGGAGTCACGCTTCTCTCCAGTCCACTGTTTTAGTTCTTCATTCTGAAGAGTAGCAGTTCCTAGCTGCAATCACAGGGTTGTTCTGTGGGCGTTCTCTCCCTCCTCACCTTCCTTCGAGCGTGGGAGCGAACAGGTGGCCAGGCAGGCGCGGCCTCTCTGAGGTTTGTGGGCCGGGATTACACAGAGGCATCCAGCCAGCCAAGAAATGGTAACACTCAGACAAAAACATCAGCTCCATTTCCCTTCGAAGCATTTTGAATTAATGTTTAATGCGCTCAGGGCCTTGTCAGCTGTGCGTAGAGACGCTGGCAGGAGCGCAGCAGCTGGAGAGAGGAGGGCGCACCCAGAACTGATTCTGGAGGAGGTGAGAGCAAGGGTGCTGGGCCCAGGAGGGCTGCGAGCAAGGGTTCGGGCTCGTCCTGTAGGTGTGACTGCCTCTGTTCACGTCTCGGCCTCCCGTGGAAGAGTTCAGTCATCTGCTAATGGCGCGGCCGGAGTGAAAATACCATCTGGTCTGCAAGAGAGAGCAAATTGCAGCTCACATGTGACCAGGAAGTAAGTTGCCAAGGGTGACAAGGAGAAGAATGGAATTATGGATTCTAGCCAGTTCTTACTACGGGCTAAGCACCGTGACATATGCACAGAGACACATTTAAATGGTGGAAAAACCAGCACAACAAAGACTGCCACCATCTAAACCGTTTTGCATCGCACAGCTCAGCAGCGTTCCACACATCCACCCTGCCGCACAGCCAGTCTCCAGAGCTCCGCACCTTGCCACCGATGCTCTGTCCTGCTTCAGCACCAGCTGCCCCTGCCTCGGCCCCAAGCACCCCCACCTCCTACTTCCTGTCTCCGGGAGGGGACCGCTCGCATGTGTGGCAGCACACAGCACCTGTCTTCTTGAGACTGGCTGATCTCATGCAGCAGAATGCCCTCAAAGCTCCTCCCCAAGCCGTAGTGTGTGTCGGAATTTCCTTCCTCTTTAAGGGTGAATAATATTCCATTGGATACAAATAGCACTTACTTGGGTCTTTAAAAACACATCTTCAGTCAAGTATACTTGTCTGTACACTTTTATGTGAAGACCTGGCATGTCATTTTGATAAATGTAAGGCTTTTGGAGACGTTAGTTTTTAGATTTAAAATGTCTAACCATTGCTGGTGTATATAACTGTGATTGATCCTATGTTTTGGTGGTGTATCCAAGAATCTTGCTACCATTTTGGTTAATAATTTGTACATAAGTTCTTTCGAGTTACTAATTAGACATTTCTGTCATGTATGGATATTTAGTTTTTTGTTTTCTATTCCTCACAAACTCTTATTTTACTTCCTTCAGCTTGAGTGTTAGCAGAGAGAGCTGGTTCCTGTTTTATTCCAGATAGAAAAGGAATGCCTTTAACATTTCATCTTTAAACAGAAAATTTTCGGTCCATTTTTACTACGCTTGCTTAGTTTTATTTTGTTTTATATAAACTTTATCAGGTAGAGAAAGTTAGTTTTTACCTCCATAAAAGCTTTGTTTGCTATTTAATCGTGCACCGTGGCCAAGTTTTGGCTCATCCTTCTGTATCTACTGTGATCAGATTTTTTCCCCTTTAATTTGCTTATCTGCTCATTGACTTAAATAAGTTTTCCACTGTTCGTTCCATCAGCCTCGATTTCATGACAAAAAGCCAACCTAAATATGATAGATTTTGTTATCCGTTGTTGAACTCAGTTACCTGAGATTTGGTTTAGGAATTTTTCAGTCATGTTCTTGAATAAAACTGGCTCATATTCTGTTTTTTAATATTGTCTTTGTCTGGCTTAGATGTCAAATTTGTAACAACTTTAGAAAAGTGAATCGGGCAGTGTTTCTTCCTCTTTTTTTAAAATTTGTATGAAGTTTGAAATGATCTATTTCTTTAATGTTGAGTAGAATTTGGTGTTTTATTTATGAGAAAAATCTAATTTTACTAGCAACTCCCATAATAATTAATGGACCATTGATGTTTTCTATTTTTTTAAGTCAGTTTTAATAATTTATATTTTCTGGTGTTCGGTCATTATGCCTGATTTTAAATTATTAAGATAAAATATTCATAGTTTCTCTCATTTTTATTTCTAAAATCTCTGCTAAGTCTGCATGTATGTCTATCTTTCCCATTTTTAATTCTTCTTAAAATTTGATGCTTCTGTCTTGAGATTTGTCAATATTGCTAGAAGTTAATTTTTTTAGAGTTTGCAAAAAACAACTTAGGTTTTATTATACCTCTTTGTCTTTACTTTCTCTCTTATTTTATTTTATTTTTGCTTTTACTCTTACACGCCACTCTTTCTAATTGCTTTGAGTTTATTGGCTTGTGCTGTTTCAAACGCCTTAAATTAGACGCTTAACTCATTTTTTTTCCCATCTCATTTACTTCTCTTTTCATATCATCATTTAAGGCTATAAACTTCCTTCTAAAAAGCAATTTAATTGCATCCCACATTTTGTTACATAGCTTTTTTATTATCACTCGGTTCTAAGTATTTTCTTAATTGTCTTTATGAATTCATCTTTAAGTCATGAGTTATTCGGAAGTTTGTCTCTAAATTCTAAGTGTTTGTGGATTTTACTCTGTAGGTGAGGGGTGTTAAATTCTGCCGTATCTCTATGCTGTCAGTTTCCCCAGCCACGACCATGCCCGACGTGACCATGACCCCTGCGTATTCACCACTGAGCCCAGAAGCCGCCCCCACAGGTGGCCACAGCCAGTGGCTGGAAGAGTAAACGCGGAGAGGAAACCCCGAACACGCCTGCCGCAGGCTGGGGAGGCCATCCCGCAGACGCGGCCCGGCTCACTCCTGGGCTTCCGGAAAATTACTCCGATCTCAAGACAATGAAAGTACCAGCTTTCCCCAGCCCTAGAGCATTTTATGTTCCATCACAAGGGTACGCTGCATCGGTGAACTCCAAGGCACGTATTGAGCGCTTGCTATGTTTAAGGCAGTAAATAGCGACCAGGACTGTGCTGTGGACAGCCAGCCCAGCTCCACAAAGTCTTCCATCAAAAAGCCTCGATGCTGCTTCCCGGGTGTGATCTCATTTCCCAGCAGCCCTGGGAGCCAGCTGGCGTTATCTCCGCTTCCCAGACGAGGCAGCGAGACTTAGAGAAATGAAGGCGCTTGCCCGCGGTTGCCCGGGCAACCAGTATCGCCAGTATCAGAGTTGAAATCCAAAGCCACATAGGGGTTGCCTCCTTGGCAAAGATTACAAGGTTCTGTTTTTTTCTCCCCCTGTCGTATGCGCATGCGCGGCAGATGAGAACGATGGATATGCACTGGATTCGCCTCTCCACCCGGGAAAGCACATCCAGTCTCCGGGCTGCCCTACATGACATCGTGGTTAGTGGCCTCGAAGAATCTTGCTGTCGTTTGTTTTCCTTATCTCTTCGGGATGCCTCGGCCAACCAAGCAGAATGCTTATCTCGCAGCTTTAGGACTTGGAGAGGATGTATTCTG
The DNA here is from genome assembly GCA_004024845.1 of Tonatia bakeri. Taxonomy (NCBI): domain Eukaryota; kingdom Metazoa; phylum Chordata; class Mammalia; order Chiroptera; family Phyllostomidae; genus Tonatia; species Tonatia bakeri. The sequence continues at coordinate 36,598 of PVIA01004736.1, forward strand.
TGTGATTATCTGCACTTCACCACAAAGGATGGAAGAGTCGGGGAGGACACACGATTGACCCAAGGTCGCAGGGCCGTTCACTGGCAGGACTGAGAGTCACACCTGAGCCTGCTGGACACCTGGGCACATGCTCCCTTTGGGTCTGCGGCTGTGCAGGGAAATCGAGCAGGGAGACGGGCGTGCCCAGGAGGTGTGTCCTCATATTCTGATGGTGTGACCTGGCTGGAAGACAGTCCTGTCCCACAGTCACTGCAGTAGCAAGGACAAATTTGCCCTCAGCCTTGCTGACCGAAGCTCGGCCCACAGACCAGCAGCCTCTACTTTGCCTGGGAGCTCATTACAAATGCCAATTCTCGGGCCCGCTGTGTTCCCACCGCAGGCTCACAACAGCCCCAGGTGGTGTGTGGGATCACTAAATTCTAAGGTCTCTATGAGACACAGAAAGCACATTAAATCACTTTTCTCCCATCCACATCCAGTTCTTCACTCGGGGACCGACATAGCCTGTAGGCTGCATGACATGGGGGACCCAGGTCTACAGCTCCTCCGACACGCTGGCCTGTCCCTTGGGAACAGAATCCCAATTCTAGACGAAGATCCTGCTTCTAATTAGCTGGTTAGACTCATGTTTTTATTTTCTCTTCCCCACTTTCCCTTTCTCATCAATGTTAATGGAAGGAAGGAAGGAAGGAAGGAAGGAAGGAAGGAAGGAAGGAAGGAAGGGAGGAAGGAAGGAAAGAACAGAAGCCAGCGATCCTTCAGCATCCTCGGCTGTGAGCTCTGGGCACAGGAGGGTTTCCTGGGGGCGCTGGTTCCCAAGCACAAGGTGGGACTTGACAGGCAGAGCCCAGAGTGGCTGTGTCCTTCCAAAGCACTCAAGTACTCTGTGCTTTTTGTCACCGTGGCAGCAGAGAGTGGTTTCCACTCTGAAGAGTGACTGAGGAACCACTCAGACATTCATAAGCGGAAATCTTTGATTGGAGAATGCTTTCCAGGGGGCATTAGCAACCACAGGTGAAAGCTGGGTTTCTGGAGTGGACGGAGCTCGCAAACGTTGAAGGCAGAGGCCAGCACTGGCAGGGGGTTCAGAGGCTCTGGTGGGACCCCAGTGGCTCCTGCTGACATCAGAGCTGGGGCTCAGAGCACTCAGGGACTCAGTCAGACAGGAGGAGTGAGGAGCTGGGCCTGGGGAGAGCCCTGGCCCCCGGCCAGCTGCACAGACACCTGACACCCGGCTGTGACCTTCCCTGCACAGCCAGGGCAGATTTCACTGACCTATCCCAGGACCTACTCCTTCCTGCCTGACCCAGACTGCACTCAAATCCCTCCTCAGCAGAGCCCACTGCCGAAGGGGCGGAGTCAGCTTCCCGAACTGCCACCACACTGTCACAGCGGGGCTGCGTCTCCGTTGGACAGCGCCGTCCGACAGTGCCATCTGGACAGTGGGTCTGCTCTGTGGCCGATGCAGGAAACGATCGTCACGGAGGGCTGTGGGGCGTTGAAATGCAGCCAGTGTGACCAAGGAATGGAGTGCTTGGCTCTGTGTCATTGTAGTCAATTAAAAGGTAAATCGCCACTTTGGGGGGCGGGGGAGACTAATGAATGTCTAGCATCTGTCTGCTGAAAAGCTCTCCTTTCCTCCTGTGCTTTCCTCCTTCTTGACCTGCCCTGAGATGCCACCACTTCTGTCTAGGGTGACTCCCCCGGCCTCAGCCTGGTGACTTACCTGGAAGTGCTGGCCCCCAGGCTGATATTCACATTACCGCATCTGTGTCATGGCCTCTCCTTACACGGGGACACACGGGGACTTCTTGCCCTGGTCTGCAGGTAAGCAAACGGAGGTTCACATACTTAGCGAGACCTGAGCGTGCACACCTGGCAGGACCTGACGACTCTCCAGCCCCCTGCGTTTCCCTGGACACAGGATGTCCCATTGTCATGGCCACGGTGGCCCCAGGTGGCCCCAGGACCCAGGACAGAGGGCCCTCTGTGGGCTCAGGTGCCACCACCTTCATCGCAGTCCGTGCCCCAGAGCTGAAGCAGCGGGGCTGCCTGTGGCTCACCAGCAGCCTGCATTTATCAGCTGGAACGGCCTTGTGTTCTGCTCACTAAATTGGATTGCTCGCAGAAAAGGCTAGGGTGGCAGATAAACGCAATTTTATGACCATCCAATTGGAGGAAGCAAAATTTCATCTGAGCCGGTGAGACAGGGTGTCTCTCAGATTTCGCTTTTAAAACCTGGGGGGAGCACTTACACGTTGAGGCTGGTTCATCAGGCTTTAGGGGCTATTTTCTTTATGAGTCGCTTGCAGCAAACATGTTCCTCTTTATGGATGGTCACCTAGTGCAACAAAAATCTCCACCTAGGCTCCATGCCAGGCTGAGACTTGGAAAGTGGGGGAGAAGAATGGGGGGAGGGCAGCATCTCATTCTAAGTGAAAAATGAGAGGATTCCCAAAGGCACCATGGAGGGTGGAAGGGGAGAGAGGAAACTGTCCAACACACAGTGCCGGACGGCTGGACGTCCGTGTGGTAAAACAAACACCCAACTGAGCTCACGCCGTATGCACAAGACAGATCAAAGCTAATTGCAGACGTGAGCGTGGAACCTAAACCCTAAAACACCTGGAAGAAAATGGGCAGGAAGGCCTGCGGCCTCCGTGCGGGCAGAGAATTTTAGAGAGAGGACACGAAAAGCAAAAGCAGAGAAAGAAAAAAATTGATACAATGGACTTCGTGAAAATTAAAAACCTCTGCTCTTCAGGAAATGCTGTTGAGAACATGAAAACGAAAGCCACAGGCTGGGAGCAAGGATCTGAGGGATGCACGTCGGACAGAAAGCTTGCGTCCAGGATACAGGAAGGACTCGTAACTCGGAGAGGAGGAGGTAAACACCACTCAAAAATGGTAAAAAAAAAAAAATAAAAGGTCTGAACAGACACTTACTCAAAGTAAAGATGCAGATGGCAAATAAGCACATGAAAAAATGTTCACTGTCCTGGGTCATTCCACAACCGCAAATGAAAACCGCCACTGGTCACCTCTGCGCACCTGTCCGGACGGAAGCAGCCAACGACCACAAATAAACCATCGCTACTGCTGTGGTCGGAAAGTCTGCGTCCCCCAAACTCACACGTTGAAATCCTACCTCCCGAGGTCGTGGTGTTAGAAGGTAGAGCCTGTGGGTGGTCAGTCACGAGGGTGGGGTCCCCAGAAATGGGATCGGTGCCCTGATAGAAGGGATTCCCCCCAGCCAGGTGAGGACACAAGGGGAACCCACCCCTGATCAGCTCAGGGCCCTGATCCCGCTGGCATCCTGACCTTGGACGCCCAGCCTCCAGGGCCGTGAGCAGTAAATCCCCATTGCGTGTGTGCGCCACTCGCACTGTGGTGTCCCATGACAGCAGTCTGAACAGACTGCGACAAATGCCACCTGAGGAAGCGGAGTGGCTGGTGCTGTCAGGCGAGGCGGGCAGGAATGCCGAAGGGCCGCCCGCCACCCTGGAGAGCCGGTCTGGCAACCTCTAGTGTGTGGTGGGTCCACACCCACCCCGTGTGCCAGCAGCCCTGCCTAGGCACCTACTGCACAGAGACGCAAGTGCGGGCCAACGGGAGGCCTGCATGCAGATGCCCACAGCGGCTTCAGTCAGAATCGAAGCCCGAATCAGTCCGAATCCCTTCCAACTGATGTATCAATTACATATTTATACAATGAAATGCAACTAAACTGTAAGGAAAGATGAACTCTCCATACGTGTGGCAACATGGATAATTCTTGAAATGCTTACACCCATTGAAAGAAGTGAGATACAAAAGCTAAAAATAGCATGACTTTATTTACATGACAATATGGAGAAAAGGCACAAAACTAGAGTGACAGCAATCAACCGAGGGGGCTGGGAGAGCAAGTGGATGGGGTGGGGAAGGGAGGGGAGGGGCGGGCGTGAGGAAGGGCCCGTGCAAAGGCCAAGAGGCAGCATGTGCTGCTGAGTGTGAGCAACACAAGCAGACCGGCTGTCTGGAGGGGCAGGAGTTCAGAAGAGGGATCGAGGGGAAGGAGGACCAGGACGAGGGTAGCAAGGCTCTGAATTCAGGCCCTTGTGAGGGCATTGGCTTTTACCCGGAACGGGATGGGGAGCCTTGCGGAGTTCTGAGCCGAGGAGGGGGCGTGGTCTGACTCTGCTCAGAGTTGCTCTGACTGCGACGCTGAGAACAGACCACAGAGGCCTTAGAGGGTGGCAGGAAGCCCACTTTCGGCGGCTCCTATGTAAGGAGGGGGTGGCTCCAGCAGTGGGGATACGCAGAAGTGTGCAGACACTGGGCTTGTTTCAAAAGCAGAGCCAACCAAGTGGCACGTGGGGTGTGAGGGAGAGGATGGCGTCGAACGTGGTCCCATCTCAGTTGACACAGAACTTGTGTTTCTCTGGCGCACAGCAAGTCCAGAATACACCCTCTGGGGCTGCTGTGGTGGCTGCACCTGCATTTGGGACCCCAACCATTTCCAGCTTTCCTCTCCACCCCCTCCCTGCACCCTGAGAACCGTATTTGTCCTCATAGTCCAAGATGGAGCTCCACCATCACACCCAAGTTCCAAATAGTGGGGTGTGGAAGGAGGGAAAGGGGGACAGATGAGCTAGCTGCACTTTAAGGGCATTTTCTAGAAGCTGCCGTGGACACTTGTGCTTAGATCCCGTTGTCCAGAACTCAGCCACGTTCCTTAGCTACCTCCTGGGAGGCCAGGAAGTGCAGCCTCCACCCCAAACACCCAACAGACCCGGGAGGGGTTCCTACTGACGAAAGGGGGGAGAATGGATATGAGAGTGGCCGTGTGCCATCTCCGCCATGCCCATCCGTCCAGTTGCCCAGGGTGGGCCCCTCAGTCCCTCTCAGCTGCTCATCCTCCAGCGGTCTCAACCTCACCTCAGTAGACCAGCACACTGCTCTGCAGCCAGGGCTGTGGAGTCAGGCAAGCCTGACTTGAAATCCCTGACTTGCGCGTTAATAGCCACGTGACCTTGCATTACCACTCTGTGATCCTTTGCATAAGCTCCCCCAGGCGAGGAAAGCCACTCATCCTCACTCTTTCTGCAGCACACTCCTAGTCATGCCTCAATACCCAGTCCCAATGGCCCCACTCTGGCAAAGCTTTCCTTGACTTAGCCAGAGTGCCATGCATCCACCTTTCTCACTGACCTGTTCTCCCCTAAGTATGAGGTCTAATCTGCTTCTCTACGCCAGGGCGCCATCAACATTCAGGAAACGTTCCTTGCGTTTCAAATGTTTCCAAATATTGAAGTGTTTGCCTGTAGTAAGAATTAAATAAATGGTAGCTATTCTTACCATTGTGCTTATTGTTACAATTATTTTGCTTCCTGTGCACAAAATGCATGTGATTGCCTGGCTGTCAGTCCATGTGTTTGCAAAGCAAGTCGACAGAGTGAACAGGCACCAAAGAAAGTCCGCACAGAGAGAAAGGTCTCTGGCAGCAGCCACAATAAGAAAGGGTGTTTCTAGGGGGGCGGGCTGTCCTGTCACAGTTAAACCCGCCCTCATTGGCTGCGCGTGCAGCCCTGAGCATCATCCGGGCGCATTTGATAAAACTTCTGCCTTCTTTCCAAAGCCTTAAATCAAAGGCAAATGTGCTTGCAGCATCAACTCTGCCTCTTAAAATAGCAGCGCATTAGCATCAACAATGGGATTAATTAGGCTTCCCTGGAAACCGTTGGGAGGACGCGCAGTTCTCCGGGAAGGTCAGGCTGCTCGTTCTTTCCTGCTCCTGTTCCACAGTTATCGCCTCAGTGCAGGCCCCGGTGGCGGTGGGCAGGGCAGCGGGCAGGGCGGCAGGCAGACACTCCGGGGTCTGCTGCGTGAGGATCTTGCTGGTTCCCGAGAACCCAGAGAGCCTGCTTTGCCCAGCTCTCCCCCCGAGTCACAAGCAGAGGTCCTGTGTCCCAGGTCTTGGGGTGACAGCAGAGATGGAGGGCTCTGAAGTTCAGCACCAGTCCTGCCATCCCCTCTCCGGGCCTCACTGTCCTACTCTGAAAAGTGGGAGTGACATTCTCCACTGCAGAGCAGGGCCGTCACCAGGCTCCCACCTTCGGCCCCCAGCACGCTCCTCTCCCATCTCAGCAAGAGGCTGCCCCTCCTTTGCTCCACAGGGTTTAATATCTTCTTGTAATCAGTACATTTTAGGAGAATAGTCTATATAGTCTTACTTCAAATAGAAAAAAACACACGATCTTTTCATTCACAACCAAAAACTATTAAAATACATACATTTAAAATTGGTGTACCACCAGAAATGCCATTACCCAGCAAGCTTTGGGAAAGGCTGTCCTGCTACCTGTTTAGGGGGGAGCCCCCTCTTCCCCCATCCCGGGGTCTCACCCCTGTCCCTGGGCAGGGCGGTCCCCTCACCATCCGGGATGCTCCATACAGCCTGACAAGCTGACATTTGCACAAAATGGAAAGGTGAAATGAAGGGGGACACGTGCCCTGGAGCAGGGGATCCAACGCCTCATGGAATGTGCTGGAACCCACCCTGCAGCTGTGGTTCGGATGTGTGCAGCTCTGTCCCCATGCGACTGGGGGGCCTCAAAGGCAGCTGGACTGGTCCCTTTTTCTCAGCCAGTCCACGTGTGTCCCTTCCTGTGGAATGTCTCCACGTAGCCTCCTGGAGCACTAACTATGTGTTTAAACCAGCGCATCATTTGTTGCAGCTTTTTTCGACGCAAGTGACAGAAAAATCCTTCCTGGATGCATCTAAATAAATAGTAGGCATTTATCGGCTTGCAAAACTCAACAGTCTTGAAGCTTCAGGCAAGGCTTGATCCAGGGCCAAAATCACATGACAAGGACAGGCTTCTCTGCCTGCTATCAGCCCCGCTCTCTTCCGAGTGGCTTCCCTCTCTGTGGGCTTTTCCCCTGTGGCCTTAAATACTAAAGGGAGCGCCCAGGGCCCATGCATCCGCATTCAGAGCCAACAGAAACATGCAATTCTCACACCCCCAAAGCAGCCCGGCCCCCTGCCCATACACAGAGCCTGTGTTGGTGGCCGATCCCTTCCATCTGCTCTCCAAGTGGGCAGAGCATGCCCCGCAGAGCATGGGCTCGTTCTATATTTAAGGGCCCAGACCTTGCACTTGGCTCCCCATCCACCGTCTAATCCTGTGTTCCGATCCACTCAACTCTTCATAGCTAGACCCAGCGGGCTGCCTGCTCCAGTTCCAGGCTTGCTCCAACCTCTAGCATCTTTGACCTTGACCCTTCTCTCTCCCCTCCACCTCCTGCCCTGCAGCCCTTCCTCAAATCTCTGCCTCTGCACCACGGGCAGCCCCAGGCTCTGCTTCCCTGGGGTTGGGGAGGGTGGGCACTGTCCTTTGGAAAACTTGCTCTAGTTGGTGAAGGAGGGGGCCTTGCCTAAGACCCTGACCTACTACAAATAAAAGACAGCCTTGCCTTCGAACTGACTTCTAGGTCCCTCATTGCACAGCGCTAAGGCCCAGGGTGGACGAGTGTTTTATTTAACAACATTCATTCTGGACCCTTTGGGCTTTAAGGCAGAGGACGCCCAGGACCCAGTCGCAGGTGGGGAAGGATGATCCATTTCTCTGCATAATTCAGTCCCAGGAATAAAGAGCTTTGTCTAGCACTAGGACACAGGGAGGAGGGGCCTGGGGAGAGAGAAGGGCCCACCAGTGGGGAGCAGGCTGGGCTTCAGGAAGAAACTGTGGGGGAGGACTAACACTCGAATTAACGGGAGATGGGTTAGCAGAAGAAAGCGATGAAACTTACGATGTATGTATACACAAGGGTTCCGTAGGCATGTGAGACACCGGGAAAGACCGGGAAGTTAAGGCCCATGTACCATCCTGAGATAAAGAGAGGGGTGGAGGGTTGTGGTTTGGGACTCCAAAGGCAGGAAGGCAGTTCACATGGTGAAAAGCAGGTGTTTGGAAAATAAGCGTTTGTTGGGCCTTGCTGGGCACCCACCACTGTTTCTCACACCCAGTTCCCGCTACCCTGCGGCATCTGTGGGGAGCTCCTTTCTGGAGCAGGTCCTCTGTCTAAATCTTTCAGGCCGTTAGAAGACTCAAAGATCTTTTCCTGAGTCTTGCCTTTCTTAAAAATAACCAACTTAAAACAGTGCACATCCCAACAGACACTTTGGGGCAGCAAACTCTGCTTCTGCTCTGAACTCAGAGGTGGGGTACAGGGAAGGCGTGGGAGCAGACTGGATGAACTGGCAGCTGCTCTGAACCCCAGGCCCTCTGCTGGTGGCAAGTCCCCACCCTGAACCTCCAGGACAAAGCTATTTCATACCACAGTCTGTCAGTCAGTCAGTCAGTGTCACTGGGCCAGGTGGGGAGGGCGGGGCCCAGAGGGGCAGCAAGCAGCCTGCTGGCATAGGGACATCAGGAGAATGTCCGGGTCTCCCTGGGAATTCCCAGGAGGAATCCCCACAGTGTGTGAAGGGGGCTTGAGCCAGTTTATTGACGGTGAACTGTGGCCCGGATAACCAGGGCCAGCTGGGATCCTCATTCTTAGCACAAAAACTAATGGGGGGAGGGCACTCAGCCTTGTCTTTCTAGAAAGTTCTTGCACCACTCAGAGGAGTAGGCCCAGTGGTGATGGAGGCACTGCTGGACACTCAGGCCCCAGCTGGCAGCTGTCCGGGGAAGGCACTGCTTCTCTCGTGAGGCGGGGCTCGCTAGAAACGGCTGCCGGGCCTCTCCCCGCCCCCGCTCCCCACCCAGGGGCTGCTTTCTCTTCTCGGCTCCAGTGCTATCAGCTCATGGGCCTGAAGCAATGTGATTCCTAGCTGCTCAGCTGGACCTAAACAGGTGGAGGACAGGAGTCCCCCTCCATGAGGGTGTGCGGTCCTGAGTGTGCCCCTCAGCTGTCTGCCTCCTGCGAGAAAGTCTCAGTTAGGAACTCATGAGCAGCGTTCTGAGTGGCAGAGTCGGGGCTGGGTGCTGGAGCAGGAGACCAGGGGGAGAGCTCACACAGGGGGTACACGTCTTCATTGTCGCCAAGGGCTCGCCCTGAGCCCTCTGTCGGCGGCAGGACCCCAGCTGGTGACAGGCGCCCAGCCCCGTGCCAGCTGTGAAGAAGAGGAGCGGCCCTGGCCCAGCTTGAGTGTTGTGACCCAGGGCTCATGCCCAGTCCTTGAGTGAGCAGGTCACTGGGCCTCGGAAGGTGCAGGGGAAGGACTGTGTCTCTGGTCAAGGCGAGTTCCACTCCTGAGGCCGAAGGTGAGGCCCCAGCAAGCTCCATGGTGGCAGAACAAGTCCCCACATTAGAACCAGGGCCTGTCCCTGAAGATATGGCCGATGGGCCTCAGACACATGTGCCGTGACCCATTACTCCACAGCAATTACAACGGAACATACCTCCCGGCACGTTCAGACTTCCAGGGCCCGGTCCGTGGCCCCAACACCCAAGAAGGCCCTCTGAGACTCGGCCTCACTTTGGGGGTACAGGAGACCTTCGTCCCTGTGCCCTGGTCCCCTGCAGCCTTCACCCCCAGTTATAAACCAAGCACCCCGTCATGCAGGCGGCTCGCACCTAACGAAACGGGAGGAAACCTGCTGTTATTCATGGAAATGGCCCTGTTCTTGTTGAGTCCAAACCAAGTCTGCCTTCATAAGCATGGGAACCCAGTTGGCATCTCTGCGGAAGGAGCACCTGGGGAGACCCCTCTCTCTAAGCAATGGGTGCTGCTGCCTGGGCCGGGCCTCTAGGGGGCCTGAGAGGAGAGTTCCATCTGGAGGCCAAGGCCACTGAAGGCCTCCCGTTAGCTGCACTCAGCCGAGCCCCGGCCTGGGTCAGCCTCACCCAAGACAGCATCCTGCTTTCTCCGCTTGAACTCGCATGGCCCTTCCCTGGGAAGGGCCCTGTCTCCCCCTTTCCCTCCCTCATCTGAAAGCCTGGAAAATGCCTGTGCCTGGAGTGGACGGCGGCTGTGAAGGCTGAGTTTCTGCTGTGTCGCCATGGCCTGGCTTGTGAGAACCCTAACTCGTTTGGCCCTTGCATGCCCGCAAGTCCCACTCTGCCCACTCCCCTGCTGCAGCCAAGTCTTGTTCTGAGTCCCCCTGAGAGGACATCACAGGGCCTTGAGAGTCACCCAGGCCGGGTGCTGTCCCAATGAGGGGACGCAGTAGCTGCCTGGCAGCGGTGGCCAGCTGCCGGCAAGGCATGGCTTGTGCACGCACCATCGCAGAAGGGGCGTCAGCACTTGCAAAACACCCTGGAAGTGACACAGAGGGGGAACCAAGGAGGCATCATGTGGAAGAACTCGGAGTTTGACAATGCTGATGGAGAAGCCACAGAACGGTGACAGATTCTAAATGGGACAATGTTTTAGGAGCACATTAACCAGTTAATTTGCATATGATTTTCTTCTCACACATGCACAAACTTGATATATGATAAAAATCCCTTGCCTAAGGAAGTCTAAAACACGCTCTTTGTATACATATAAAGTAAATCTTTAAGTAATAAGAAATCTCTGTGTCAGAGTTTAATTGGCAATTTTTCTTTCTGCGTGGGTACCTGAAACAGTGGCACAGCTTGTAATGGACGATGTCATAAGTTTGATAAGATACGGTATTTGCAAAAATTATCCGGCTCTTGAGTTTCCACCCTCAAAATCAACAAGTCTGATGATACAGGGTCTTTATTTCTGCATGGCAGCCATTAGCTAGAGAGCCGAGAGGCAGTTGCCCCTTTTGATTGGGGTACATTGCACTCCAGTTTGCCCCAGTCTCCACTACTCCCTATTGCCTTATGCTAGACCCTCATCAATCATTCTAGTTACTCTCTGGTGTCTGGAGCATTGGAGTCTGTCGCCCTTGAAAAGACACATTCGGTGTTGCCTGTTTGGGAAATGATGACCCATGTGCAGCCCCAGCAGCTCAGATTTGGCCTCTGATGACTCCTCATTCTGGACTTGGGCAGAGAAGAGAGGAGTTCAGATCCAAGAGCAATGGTACTTGGGAGCGACCCTTGGAAGGCACGCTGGCCCGATGGCATCCCAGCCTCCTGTCCTATTCCATGATTAGTCCACTGTCTGCCCTCCTCACTGAAAGATCAGCCAGCTGTCTCCAGCCACTGAATTTTTTGTCACACTTGTCCAGCAAGTGTCACAGAGAGACCCAGGCATGGCAGAAACTGAGCAGAGGAACAAGCCAGCCAGGCTCGGGCTGAGATCCCAGCTGCCCAGGCGGTCATGTGCTCGCAGACTCCCGCTGAGCACCGCTCACATCAGGTGGCAGCCAGTCGATGGAACATCAAAACGCAGCGGTCCGTGGGCCGAGCCGCGGGCATGGGAGGGGCCGTCACCTGGCCTAAGTATCTGAAGACAGGCGGAGGAGTGACAGGAAAGTGAGGGGGGAGGGTATTTCTATTTTGGGAAGTCAGAGAAAAGCACCAGAAAGTGATTTCAAAACGAGGTTTTTAAAAGATGAGCGCTCGTCTGGAGCACCAGAAGGGATGAGCAGGGAAAGGCATTCCAGACGAGGGGCAGGAGGGATCCGTGCCACGGTGCCTGTCAGTCACTCCTAGGTAAAGTGCAGGGGGGGTCATTTTAACTCATTTTACATGAAAAAATTATATGATAATGAGAAATGCATAACTATGAATCCATTCTGAATTGTATTGATTTTCATACCAACACAGCCATAAAGTATTTATATATATTATATACAGTTTTTCAGTAGAGGAAAGGTGCCAGAAGGTGAAGACCCCTAGTGTCCACGAAAACCCCCATTTCACTCAAGGAAGCTTCCTCCGGTGCCCACACTGCTTCTCCGTCCCTCTCTAGACATTCATTACTTATTTTATAGAGTAAATGTGTTCATGTCTACATTTTTTTTTATAATTACTTGTCATCTGTCCCCTCCCCCACCCCCCAACTACATACTACGGGGGAGGGGGAGTTGAAAGCACCCTGGTTGAATGGGTGGATGGATGAATGAGTGAGTGAGCAAATTTTAATTTTTGTTCTGAAAATATCTATCGTTGTCCTTCTGGAGCTTTGTGTCCCTTTAAGCATCAAGACCCTCCCATAGCTTCTGGTCAGAGGGGGTGCCACTTCCCCTGTCTCTACCCCGCAGGGGCTCACCGTGAGGTAGCCCCTGCGGCTGGGGGCTCCCTGTGGAGAGAAACTCCGCCCCTTTCCATTCTGGTCCTTCTACCCTCGCATTATTGAGGCACAAGGGATGAGGGGGTCGCTTGGGGCAGATTTGGCACACCTCAAGAACCAAAGATTTACTAATATTTCTCTGGATTAGGAAGTGGCTGTCTAGCCTTCCTCTTACCTTAGCCGGGCAGGAGGGGGCCCGGGCTGGCCCCAAGCTAGGATCTGTACGTCTGGCATGAGCTTCACTCAGACCCTTGGGGAAGCCCACGCAGCCTACGCTCAGGGAGAATTGGGGATACCTGCCTTGGGCTGCAGTGTGAGGGCAGGCGAGCCAGGTCACGCTGATACAATTCATGGGCCCCCGAATCTCAGAGGCTTAACACAGCAAACATCTGTTTTACGCTTCAAGCAAAGTCCAGGGGGATCTGGGTGTCCCTCTAGGGAACAATGACCTTCCGCTCAGCTGACGCGGCTGCTTGCAACTTGTGGCTCTGCCATTCTAACACAGGTCTCCCCCCTGCATTCTGCCACCAGAAGAAAGAGAGTGTGGAAGGACACACAGGCTTTTCGATGTCGTGACCCAGGAGCCACACCATCACCTCCTTTCACATTTCATTGGCCAGGACTGGCTGGTGGGGTGGCCCCAGCCAGTTTCAGGAGGCTGAGAGGTGCAGAGCTTCGTGCCCAGGAGGAAGAGTACCCCACATTGGTGAGCTGGGGCCCTGGACGCAACAAGAGCAGGGGGCACAGCCTGTGCCAGGGGAGGCAGGTGAGCCGGCTGTCCCAACGGATGGGGAATGCACGAGAACGCCCCATGGGCAGGCATGCCACACTGCACCGTTCTCCTGCTCTTGAGGCAGCAACCCCATGTTGTGACATCTGCCAAGAATGGCAAACTTTGACCCAGGAGGAGAAGAGAGCGTTGCCTTTATCTTTGGATGTCACAGTTCTAATGACGCTCCTGCCTCCCTCTGCCAGGGGCGTGAGCACGGAGCAGAGTGACCTAAACCATTCCAGGAGGGGCTCAGCCTCCCATCTGTAAGTGCTCGGTGTGCTGGGATTCCCGCTCCAGTGAGGCCAAGCTGATGAATGAGGTGAGCTCTTGCTTTATGTCAGAAAGTTCAAAGCAAGTGAACTCACAGAGCGAGCTCGTGGCAATCACTTCGGATGTGGGATCAGACAGAGAGAGGGCGGGGTCTTGCAGCTCCTGCCCTGCCCAGTGACCTCCATGAGATGACCTCCCCTCTCTGAGCCTCTCCCAGCCTCTCCTTCCCTGTCTGTGCTGTGAGGTGATAACACCACCCTGCAGGACTATCCCCGAAGACTCAAAGTTACACGACACCCAGGTCCCGGTCCTGCACTTTCTTTCTCTTCTAAGAGTCATCATCCTACAATAAAGGTACCAGCGACCCCCCAGACAGGTGGGGAGGACACCATGGTGTTCTTTGCAGAAAAATACGTTAAAAGACGAAGTGGGAGTGTTCTTTTGTTACACTTCCTTGTAGCCCTGGTCCGCTGATGCCTCCAATCAGCTAAGGTGGGGTCCCAGGCTCAGCACCCCCAAGAAGAAATGCCTTTCAGTTTCAGAAGTTGAGGCATCATGGAGAAGACATACAGGTCTAGAAAATCTGATACACTTTGGAGAACACACAGATGGACAGGAGCTGGGTCCCCCACCACCCAAGCCAGGTCCTGGGGCCCCCGGAGATTCTGACATGGGCTATGATACGGGTGAGCCGTGAGGACATTGCCCTAAGTGCAATAGGCTGGTCGTGAAAGGACACATCCAGCACGGTTCTTCCTGGGGGAAGTGCCCAGGGTCATTGGACTCACAGAAACAGACCGGGGTGTGGTGGTCATGAGGGGCAGAGGGAGGGGTGGGCAGTCAGTGTTTCAGGGGACAGAGCTTGAGGCTTGCCCATGGGTGGCCGCGGTGACGGCTGTGCAAGGGTGTGAACATGCTCAGTGCCACCGAACTGCCCACTTAAAAGTGGGTAAGATGATACATTTTCTGTGATATGTATTTTACCCTAGTACAATTTTTTTTCAATTTTTAAACCTTTCATCAGGCAGAACTAGCTAGAACCCCAGGAGGTCAGCCCTGACGGGGCCTTGCAGATGACTGCTAATACCAGGCGGAACCTGAGGCCCAGAGAGGGGGCGAGCCCTGTCCCCCTGCCAGGCATTTTCATCCAGCCCTGTGCCCCTTTGATTCTCCTTTCCTGGGGTGTGACAGATGCCCAGGTGACAGGCGTGCTGCCCCACCCTTGGGAGCTCCGGCCCGGGCCGTGGGCTGCGGGCTGCGGGCTGCGGGCTGCGGGCTGATGGTGACTCACGACCAGGCAGAGAAGGAACAGCAGGTGCAGATGCTTGCTGGGTCTCTTCGTCCCGACAGGCCCTGCTAGGCCTAGTTTTTAGACAGTCGCCCATGAGGAAGGACATCCTACACACAAAGCCCCTTCTGAGCCCTGTGTGCCAGACCCCTCACGCACACTGTCACCTCTCTATCCCCACCCACCCCCATCCCACGAAATAGATGCCAGTAGGGGCATCTGAGACAAGTGCGGCGACTGACCCAGAGACTCACGCTTGGCATCGGCAGGGCCACGACTCTGCCGGGGAGGAACGGCTCCTCGTACCCAGGGCCGTCCCTGAGACCCACTATGTGCCCGGCATGCACATAGTGGGTCTCAGGGAAATAAGAACTGCTTGGAAAAGCTATTTTCCACCAATCAGAAGACAAAGACCGAGAAGGGAGGGAACAGCATGTGCTGATGCGGCCATGCGGAGTCAGGCCCACGCCTGTCGCCGGTGGGGTGTTGGGTGGCCCCCCATCAGGTGGAGAGCTCGCTCTGTCTGTCGGGACCACAAGCGCACACTCCAAGTGTCCCCGGGGATGGCACTTCTAGGTTTTTATCTCCTAGCTCCCTCACCACCCTTGTGCCAAACGCCGTGGATGTCAAGTTCTGTATTTCGGTGCTGTGATACTGAAATCCCCATCAGAATACCCCAAGTGCCCACTCACGGGATACTGGGCAAAGAAACCGTGGGCAGAGTCACACAATGGAATACAATTTTCAAAGAGAAGAAGGGATGCATTTGCAAATTAACGAGGACCAGAACAAGTAGAAAAGAAGCGTAGGGCTCAGAGCGGAATGCAAACTATGCCATCACCCATCTGGGAACCGAACCTGGGTCACGGGCTTGGGCGGGGAGCACAGCGCATGAGGGGGCCACACGGGAAGTGGGACCAGCAGCTACTTTCTGGGAAAAAGACAGGATGGTCAGGGAGGGGGTGGGGCAGGGAACAGGCCAGAAAAGCATATTCTACAGTCTATTCTTCACGCAGGAATTACGATCTTAAAATAAATTCAATGAGAAAGAAAATTCTACAGGCCTGTCTTTGGACTTATTGCTCCAGAAGGACTCAGGCCTTTTCACAGTTTCCCAACACATCCAATTAATTTTTATTTTCACTTAATGAATCCAAATGAAACCAGGGCCAGCGTGGGGGCAGCTCAGTACAGAGAAGCGGCCCAGACAAAAAGCCGTCCTCTTCCCTGCCCCTTCCCTGACGTCTCGGGACACTGGCAGCGTTAACCCTTCCCTCCTCACAGCGTCCCCACCGTGACCTGGGCCTCGAGCCACAGAGAGTGATGGACATTCGTCAGGAAGTGTGTGGCTCACAGACAGATCTTGGACAGAGATGGCTTGGAATCCCGATCTGGCTGCACGCAAGCTGTGTGACCTCGGTGGCTGGACCAGCCTCTCTGTTGCTGGTTCCCCTTCCGAAACATGGAGGGGAATCCAGCTCCCTTCGGGGGGCTGTCATCGGGTGGGCCCTGTGGTCTTCAGGGGATCCAGGCTTCCCCGGCCAGCCTGGAGGCATCGACCCAAGCTCAAGGCTGTGTGCACTGAGGGACGGCGGCAGTCCACCCTCACAGGGGCTGACCCTGAACATGCTGTCTTTTGTAGAGAGCTAAGGGGGTGACAGGCACGACAAACCTTCCACTCTCAAAGGAAACACGCATCAAAACCCAGCCACCCCAGCCCAGTGCTACATGTGAACAGTGAGGGCTGCCTCGGCACCTGACCCCACCACCCTGGGGTCTGTTGGCTTTAGCCA
This sequence comes from Tonatia bakeri, assembly GCA_004024845.1. Classification (NCBI taxonomy): domain Eukaryota; kingdom Metazoa; phylum Chordata; class Mammalia; order Chiroptera; family Phyllostomidae; genus Tonatia; species Tonatia bakeri. The sequence goes on from PVIA01004736.1 coordinate 52,866, forward strand.
CGCTAGGAAAAGTCTGGCACCTGCAGGGAAATAATACCATTTACTTAGGCAGTGCAGGGTCCCAAAGCTGGGAGGGTATCCTTGGTACCCTTACCAAGAAATCCTGCATGGGAGACAGCCTGACTGTTTCAGCCAGAGAGAAAGCCAGTGGGGGTGCGCAGGCCTCTGTCCCCGCTCCTGAAGGATCTGCGTCAGTGGGGACAAGGGGAGGGGAGAGGAAGGTGGCAGACTGCCAGGATAACAAAGGGAAGAGGTTCACAGAGTGCCTGGAGCAGGAAGCCAAGCCAGGGGCCACTGCAGAAGCTGGGTCCGCCCTCACGGGGTGTTGGCTCTGCAGGGGGGACTGTCCAGCTGGCTCTGCAGTGGGTGCTGCATTCGGTTGTTGGGGAGACTGAGGAGCACCCGTTGCCTGCAGCCCTCACAGCACCCATCGACATCTGTGCTGCCCCCATCTGACTCACCAGGCCACCCACCTCCACCTGCCGGGACCCTCGGGAGCACTCCTCCCAGCCGTGGGTGGGCCACAGAACACAGAGGGAGGTTTGGAGGATTCTGAAGCCTCCATGGACACCTCAGAAGCACTAGCGGCAGGAATTCCCCCGCCACATAATATCACGACCCCAATTTTGGACTTTTGTTTTGTTTGCATCTGAAGTCAAATTATATGTATTGACCCGAGACCTGCTTTTCCCAGTTCAGCGTCTGCCTGAGAACTGCTCCTTGTCAGAGCCTGGAAGATGAACCTGCTCCTTCTAGCAGCTGCAAAAAATCCTGAACACGGAAGCAGCAGGATTCTAAGCGCCCTCTCCCTGGAACACTGCGCTGTCCCTGTCCCCACCATCCCAGGATGACACTGCAGAGAATGCTCTGTCTGTGGGTACGTATGCACAGCTTCGTGCTTTTGAAGTGTGGGATTTTTTAAATCGAGTTTTCATAGCTTCTGCCCTTTCTCCTCACAAAAAGGTGCCATCACAGTACCCCTTTGTTGTAAATGATTAGAGAGAGGCTTAGAGGGAAAGGGACTTGGCCAAGAGCTCTGGACTTTTAGAGTGGAAGAGACAGGATTTGAACCCAGTCTGCCACTCCCAGACCTGATAAACAGATACACAGCAGCCTGAGTTGGAGGAAGACCCTGTTGCTATGGCAACAGGGGGGATGTGATGACTCTGGAGAAGCCAGGCATCCACAGGGCCCAAATGGGTGTGTCCCCATCCTTGGAGGCTCAGCCCTCTCTCCCAGTGCCCACCACCAGCTTCCGGAGGATGGCTTCCAGCCCCTGGAGGCACAAGCCATCAGTTCAACCCATCAGCCTGGAGTCAAGGTTACCCAACAAAACGTGTGTGCCACCGGGGCCTCCCTGATAAGCAGATGGCTGAGTCTGTCTGTCTCCTTCAAACCCCATTACAGATCTATCTGCGCTGCAGCTGCATTGGGGGCCACTCGGCCACTCCCAAAGCTTTCAGCACAGGCTGTGACCCAGCCTCAGAGACTGTCCCCATTAGTGATGTCTAATGAACCTCCTGCTTCGGTTCACTCGAAGGGCCCCAGGCAGCAGGCACAGACCTGAGACAGATCTTGGGACTCTGTTCAATTGCTCCCTCTGAAGTTGGGAAGGGGACTCTTTCCTTCTCAGAAGACAGTGTTTACAGGCAGTATAGCAAAGGAGAGGGTCAGAGGTCAGGCAGAGTTCAGTCCTGATTGGCAAGCAGTTGGAGTTCATTCATTCGTCTTCCGTCCTCCCAGCGGCCAGGCCGTTTGCTGGCTCACTGCCACTCCCTCCACCTCCCGCCAGGCTGGCTTATTCCTTACAGCGAGCGACAAGTGTCTGTTTGCTGATCTTTCCTAGAATGCGAGCGTCTGGCCATTCCTGGATGCCAGGCACCATACCTTCTCCATGCCTTGCACAAGTTCAAGTTCAGAGCAGGTGTTCCGTAAATGTCTGATGAAGGGAGGCCGGGTTCACTCACTCAATTCACTCATTCGATAAACATTCCGCAGCTACAATACTCTGTGCTCTGCTCCAGGCTCGGTTTGTCTGATTCGGCAGCCGATAAATTAATAAGCAAGCTAAGACATTTGACGGTTCAAGGAATCCTGGAGTACAAGTCCAAGATACAAGTTCAGGCGTGGCCAGCTCCCTTTCCGGGTGTCAGCTTCCTCCCTTCGCAGGGCCCAGGAGAACCTCCATGTCCCTGCAGCCAGCTGTTGAACAATCGATGACCTTCACCAGCGTGTGTGGCCCTCAAGGAAACAGATGTGCTGCTTGCGGAGTGCCAGATGCTAGACAAAAGTGAGCAGTTTCGGGGAACGGGCTGTCTGCACCATGAGCAGATGGGAGAACAGGTGTGGATGAGTGCTGATGGGCGCTCCGGGAGCCACCGGCAGGCGAGGGAGAGGCTGAGGCTGAGGCCATGGCAGGGCAGGCCAGGACGGGGCTTTGGCCCTGGGCCCAAGGGGACCCTCCAGACTTGTTCTGCAGCTTCCTAGCTGTGGCCTCTCTTGGGAGCTGTTGACCTCTCCCAGGGCGTCTTACCTCCCACAGCTTTTATGAGCATTGAAGGAACCAGACTTGAGACTGTCATAGTACAGTGTAGCTAACCCTTGATTCGGGAGCCTGGTGGCCTTGGTTCGAATCCCTGTCTCCCCTTTTCTAGGTGAAGACCTCGAACACATCATTCACTGTCAGTTTCCTTTCCATATAGAAAACAGGTAACAGTTTTGGTTTTTAAAATGATAATAAATCTCAGTAAGTGGTATTTATTACCATGTAACTGCCTGACACACAGGAAGTATAAAATACAGCTCTCAGGGAGCTCATCTGAATAACTGACCTCCTCCCTTTCCAGATTCTCAGGGATTCCTGACTCTTCTCCCTCCAATAGATGGAGTAACTCCCACTCCATCCTGTTCCCTGAACTGCAGACCCGCCCCCATCTCAGGCTCGGCAAAACCAAAAGCCCCAAGTCAGTGCCTTGATTTGGTCCCGTGTGTGTGTGTGTGTGTGTGTGTGTGTGTGTGTGTGTATGTGTGTGTGTGTGTGTTGGACACCAATGAACAGCCTGCCAAACTAGAACCCACATGTGCCCGACATCAGGTACCTCCCCCATGGGGACTATGGTCCCAGCTGGGGAAAGGGAGTCTATCATCCCCATTGCATTAACGCCGGCAGAGACGTGGGTTTCATCAGGCTGCAGCATTCCCAGCATGCCCAGCTCTCTTCTGGGAACTGCCCTGACATTTCCTCTGGGCACTGCGGGGAGCTGTCTTCTCGCCCTCAGCATGAAAAGGCCATGTACCAGCAGGAGGCCCTCTGTGGCAGGGACCCTGCAGCGTGAGGGGCTTGCTTGCTCATGGAGCTACTGCAGCACCAACCAGGACAGAGAGGGGGCAGGAGGACCAGGGTGGGGGGGCTCCTCCACCAGGGTCCCAGCCACAGTGGCATCTGAGCACAGCGTGCCAGGCAGTTCAGGAGCTGGCCTGCTTCTCCACCCGCTCCTCCCGGCTGCACGAAGATGAGATGAGGTGACCCGAGTGGGAGGCATCTCCTGGACCACAAGACCCCAGGTAGACAGCCCGGAGCTCCAGTCGTGGCCTTGGTAAGACTTCCCATGGCCCCCAGGGGAGCCCTGCGACCTTAGCCCAGCCTATGGAAGTCCCTGCGGTTGGATCACCTCAAGCACCTGACCCAAGCTGGGCCAGCAAGTACCAGTCCTACAATTTCTTTTTTTCCTGGAACTTTTGGGAAAAGAGTTTTCTTTCCCTGAAGGTGTTGCCTATGATCAAGCCATGCCTGAAGGCGGAACCCTACTGGGAAGGCCAGCCACAGTTGGGCCTCTGATACTTGCGACTGAAAGATCCCTTCCGGGTACAAGATGCGGGAGTCATAGCAGCCCATGCCGGAGGAGCACAGTGTGCGGGCTCACCAGCCGAGGCCTTCTGGAGGAGGGACCCTGAGTGGGTGGCAAGAATGAGTGGGAGTTTTCAGGTAGGTCTCCGGCCATGGGAATCACATCCACAAGACTGCCGTGGGCTCTGACAGGCTCATTGCTACCAGGCACAGGCAGAGTGGAGGACTCAGAAAGGGGATCTGAGTACCCCCCATGAAGGGCTTTGAACTCCATGCCAAAGAGTTCAGCTTTGTTCTGCAGGTGGTACGTCCTCATTCAGGAGCTTTCAACAGAGGGAGCTGGCTTTCTGAATGAGCAACCTGCTCAGAAACCCTCTGGGGACCCGCAGTCCTCGTCTCCGCCTTCCCGAATCCTGTCACCTTCTGTGCTGTACATCAGCTGCCCCTCGCCCCTCCTCCCCCACTGCGGCCTCAGCTGGATGGCGCTGGCATAATTAGGTCGTGCTGGGCGCCATTTCCAAAAAGACCCAGCCCAGGCCAAGGGAAACAGTGGTTCTATGAGGGTCTCAGATTTCTTTAAGACTCGGGGATTCCCTTGTCCCTCAATTCCACCACGGAAACAAACAAAACTCAGCCAGCCTGTAACCGAGCTCTGGGGGTATGGGGTGCATGATTTTGGGGACGGACACCAGGATCTCTCTGGCAGCGCCTGCCAGTGAGGCTTCTTTATGGGGTGCCACCCAAATGCTCACAAGATGGGTGCCCACCCCAGCTGCCTCTGGCTGTACAGAGGAAGAAGCAGGCGGTGGTCCCCATTTTCCTGCTGGCCAGTGGTGGGGGCTGCTACTCTCAGCTCTTACAGGCCAATACTTCTCCCTGGTCCTCAGCCCCCACTCCGCCAAGTGGGTATGGCAACCCCGTGCGGGCAAGGCAAGGTGTGGAGACATCCCAGCACATGGCTGGCGTCCCACAAGCAAACCAGAGCTACCCCTTTCAGGTACAGGAAAGTTCTGGGCTTCACCTCATTCCCACTGGGACCCCTTGGTTTGACACCCGGGGCAATTCACCCCCTCCTGCCAACCCTCTGTCATGGTGGGGCCTCCACACAAGCCAATTGTCACCTGGCCTGCCATTCCCCATGCTCCCCTGTGGCGCCTCGCTCTGCCCTGGACACTGACAGACCCTTGTGTGACAGACCTCACGACCAGGTTCACCTCACTCTCCCAGGCCCAGCCCCGTGAGCCCCCACGTCTGCCCGTGTGCCTCCCTTTGCAGGCTGTCACAAAGAGCTCACAAACTGGCCATTTCAAAGGGCTTTGTCACCTGTGAAGGAGCTTGGGTGGTGAGGGGATAACTGGGGACTGTGGGGATGCTGGCATCTCAGACGAGCCCCTGACTGAGTCCCCACAGAGTGTGGGGCGCTCAGGGTGCTGGATGCAGGCTGCCCGCCAGAGGCTGCAGGGAGAATTCCCTCCTCCTTTCACCCCTCCCAGCTCCTCTCCCGTGTCCTAGTGATATCTGGATGTAATTCCAAGGGAAGGGAACAGAGACGGCCCCAGTGGGGGCCCTGGGGCCTCCCATGCAACAGCTCCAGTGCCCCAGACCCTCCCCTACCTCGTAGGGGGCCATGGGGAGACCAGAAGCAGCAAACCTACCACCCCACCCCAGTCTCTGCAGCCAGCCCTGCTCCCTGAGCTATGAGGACTAAATCTACAGCCTTCCGGAGCTACGGTTCCCAGATTCTTGCTGGTGCCCGGTTGCCATGGCTACCTGAAGCTCTCCTGTGCCACCTTCCCAACGTTATGAGGCGGGCGGGGGAGGCACAAAGGAAGAGGACCCAGGCTGAGGCGGCTGCTGAGGGGGCACTGCTGAGCGGCACGGCCCCTTTGTGTAGCTGGCTTTTCCCTCTTTCCTCTGAAATAAAATACATGCACCATTTCACCACATCACGCTAACTAAGGCATTCTTTTTCGAAGGGAAAATCAAAACGAGTAAAATGCACCTTGGTGCCCAGGCGAGGAACTGGGACATGTACACTGATGTTTTAACAAGAGCAACGATAGGTAACAATCAGGACCTCCCCTGCGCCTTCACGCTGAAGCCTCCCAGCGGCCCATTGTACAGCTGGGCAAACTGAGTTTAGGAGCGGTGAGCAGGCTATCTTGGGTTACAGAGTCAGTGAGGGGAGGGGCAGGGATGTGGGCCCATCTCAGAGCCCTGCTCGCCCCGGAGGTGCCACCAGCCCTGCTCTCCGGGGAAACAACCATCGCGCCATCAGCAGCAGACTAGGCAGCCATGCCCCTGTGGGAGACCAGGAGGGACACTGGTACCCTCCTGGCTCTCCAGCCCAGGTGTGCTGATGCAACCTGGAAGCAGCCCAGGGCCCTGGGAGTCTCTGTCATCTACTTTCGTGCCACCTGCCAGCAGGATGGCTTGATCCCCCTCCCTTGGGCTCCCTAACTTCCATCTCTCTACCCCCACTCCCTCTCACTGAGACAACACCTCTGCCTAGGCAGCCCAGGGTGAAGTTCAAATGCCTTCACATCTGTTGTGGGGTCAGGGCGGGGGTTGTGGGGGGATAGGGTAGGTGAGGGGGATGAGGGGGTGAGAGGGGTGAGGGGGGTTGAGGGGTGTGGGGGTGGGCCCTCTGCTAGGTTCACCACTGATCCTCCAGCACTGTCCCCTCCCCTCCCCCTCCCCCAATGAGCTTGTTATCGCTCCAGCCAGACTGAGCTCTGCTCTTTCTCATCTCTTCTCCTTTATTTCAGTTGTTTCCTCTGCCTGGGACCACACCCCTCCTTCGGAGCCCCAAGAACTCCTGACTGAATGCCCAGCCTCAGCCTGTGCCGTCTCCTTCCCCCGTGAGCTTGTCTCTGATTTCTGGTCCCTTTCATCTCCATGCAAACTAAGTCCATCCCTCCTCTCAGCCCTTAAAATATTTACAGTCATAGCACTTGTTTCATTTACTGAAATTGCCTATTTATAAGTCCGTCCCCCTGCCCCCCCACCCCCCACCAGGCTGCGAATGCTTTGAAGACAGAAAGGATGCCTGGCTGGTTGCTACGATCCCTGTGTGCCGCAGATGCTCCGCAATCTTTAAACGCTCGACTGGCTCATGCGCACATGCACAGGTGAATAGAGCACGTCCACGCGACTACAAGTTGTTTTAAGCTAAACCAACAAGAGACGGTGCTGGAACGAGCTCCTTTCTTATTTGAACATCGAGCAGGAGTGTTGGAACCAGATTTGCGAACTAGGGAACAAGTCTGATCTGAGGCTGCGCTGGCGACGGGGCTCAGGGCCCCGGGATCCGGGCGTGCTTGGGAATAAGCAGCATCCTGTCTTATCTCAGCATCGCCATCCCAGCCAGCCAGCCAGCCCACTTGCTGAGAGGAAAATGTGTGCTCTTAGCTGCGTTTATTAGAAAACTGCAGTGGTGGACAAGAAGAGGACTTCCCAAGAATCTAAACAAGGCGGGAAAGGGCAAAATGACTTACTCCCTAAACTGAGAGGAGCCAGGAAGATGACAGCAGGAATTAATAAAATAGAATGCAGACCATACAGCATCGGTGAATTTGATCAATGCAACCAAAGACGGTCCTTTGCAAAGGATGATTTTCTGGCCATCCTTATGAAGAACATCAGAGATGAGATATTAAAAAATAACTTTGGAAATAAAAGAAGACAAAGAACCACAAATGAGTATGATACTGAAAATGTAGGAATGCTAGGTACAACTTAATGTCAACAAAGTTAATGACTGCTTAGGAAAATATTAATTATTAAAATTGATTTAAGAAGAGGTAGACCACCTAAATAGATCAATAAACATAGAAGAAATTTAAAAGGTAACCAAAGATCTATCCCTTCAAAAAAAATACTAGTGGTTTATGGCAAGTGCCACAGAATTTTCCAAAAAATATATTGTCTATGATATAGAAATTGTTTCAAAACATAGAACAAGACAGAAATTATTTCTCCTTAGTTTGTGAGCATAAACCTTGAATCAAAACTAAAAAAAAAAGAAATAGTAGGCCATATTCACTCATAAACAGAGCTATACACATGCTGAGCAAAATGTTAGCAAATCAAATCTAACAGTATATCAAAATAGTAATGGCAAAGGTATTTCATTGTTTAATATCAGGAAAATATGTTAAAGTTTCACCAGCTTAACAAATAAGAGAAGAAAATAGCATGTGATGATTTCAGTAGGGACTTTTGTATGGGATGGTTTCAAAACACGTGTTAAAACTAAGCACTTGTTTCTGTTGAAATAAAGTCGTAACCTAGCAGTTGATGTTTAACCAACATGGGGCCTACTGACGAAATGCAACACCATCACCTCTTAGCACGTGGACAGGAAGGATGTGCTCTGTATCACCCTGCCATGGGACATTTTACTCAGTGCCCCTGCCAATGGAATAAGGCAAGAAAAGAAAACAAAGGATGAAAATTTCAAAGAAAACTGTCATTACCTATAGGCAACATGACTGTATTATCTCCCTAGAAAATCGGCTACCAAAATGACAAAACTAATAGGAGACCTCAGTAAAGGGGGAGTAGGTAGATACCTGCACAACACTTAAAAGTTAATCATTTCTTTTACTTCCTAATAATCAACTTCAAGATGCAATTGAAATTCTCATTTATAGCAAAAACAAAGAAACATACATGCCATATCTAGGAGTAAATCTAATAGGAACGGTGCAAGACCTACCTGTGGAAAATTATTAAACTTGATGAAATGAATGTTAGCAGCAATGACAAATCCTGAACAATGAAGTTCCGTGCCATAACCCTGGGTGGGAAGATAAACTGGGAAGATGTCCATTACTTCCACAGGATCTTAATATTGAAAGGCATTGTCATCACAATTTTGGATGGCCATCCCCCTGGACTCCATTCATCTGCTACTCCTTGGCTTTATTTCCCATGCCCTCACTGGTCCTGACTCATCCAGCCCAGCCGGGGAATTTCAACCCTGCTGTCAGAAGTGTGTGCAAAGCTCACAGCAAAGCCACTGAACCCAGATACTTGAGCAACAGCCTCCACTCCCCAAAGAGAAGCAAGAAGCCACGTGGCCCCTCTGAGCACCCCTCTTTCCTCATTGCGCCCTGGCCTTTTATGTCATAATTATTGTTGTTCATAAACTGTTTCCCGCAAGAATGAGGGAGAGCAGGGACTTAATTCCGTTCATGAGTTTTCCTATCTGCAGCACCTGGAAGCATGCCTGGCCTCGGTAGACTCTCCATAGTCACTGGATGAGGTCAGGAAGTCACATGGCCTGGCTTCCAGTCCACTGAGCGAGGTCTGTTTCACACTCTCCTAGTGGGTAGACACCAAGCAAACAGACAAGGAAGAGGCAGCCCCCTCAGCCCTGCCAGGTCCTGAGCAGCGTGCACCCCCACAAGGGCCTGGAAGCTCTGTGTCAGAATCCCCACTGTGGACGGCCCTTCCAATTGGCAGCTTCCTATGGTCGGGCACAGATGGCCCTTCCCCTACCAGGTGGGCAAGTCTCACTTCTTTCCCCTAGACGTTCCCAGCAATTCTTGAATCATCTACCTTGTGGGCCTCAGCCATTTTTCTCCTCTGCACCTTCATTTCCATTGCCTGAATAATGTAATTCCCAAGCCCCCACGCCAAGGACAAGGCAGGGCTGCAGCCAGCACCGCTGGTGACATCTGGGACAGCAGTGGCAGAATTTGCATTTTTCTGAGAGCTCATTCTCATAAATTTCCCTGCACTCCTTGGCTAAGGATCCATCAGACTAAAGATTTCCTATATCTCCTGTCCACAACCAACCAGACTCAAGGAGAATTTCTAATCTTCTGTCAAGCCCCCGGTGCTCAGCAGGTTTCTTGCCTAAGGTTTTACTTCACCAAAAAATATCAAATCTTTAGGAAAAAGCCACAGTTGATCCAGCCTTCCCATAAGCTTTCATGAGAAGAGGTTCTGCCAGCCTGAGCCAGCAGTGATGTGCATCCCCACAGGGATTTAGGGGTACCTCATTGCAGGACAGGGCCAAAGGAACCCCCAAGCGGGACTCACAAGGGCCTCACTTGGCCCTGGTTAATGAGCTCCCTTGGTTAACGGGCTCACGTAGCCCTGAGGCCAGGGCTCTGAGAAAGGTGGCCTGCAGCGTGGGAAGCAGAAGAGAACAAAAGCGGCCATGTGCAACCTTCCAGAGACCATGGAAACCAGAGCTAACACCCCCGGGCCATAGCCTCTTCATCTATGAAATGGCCGTAAGCACATTCCCCTGACCTCTTGCAGTTCTGGGCTGTTACCTGAGACCAGGGGCCCACTCCCAGTGTGTCTGTGACCTGTGATTAATCCCTCTGCTGAGAAAATAAACCTGGCACACAGTGGTTTGGGGGACCCTGTGACCGTGCCGTGCAAACTCTGAGCTGAGCCCCAGGCCAGAGATGGCAAAGGAGCTTAAACACTGTCTGCTGCCTTGGGAATGTCGGGTGTTTGCGTGAGGACTTAAAAAGGACAGTCTGCCAGCAATGGATGCCCCATTGAGGCAGCTTCTCCTCCAGGCCCTGGTGACAGAGTGCAGCGCTGGCTGCTGCCAGCTGTGGCACGGGGACCACGACCTAGCTTCTCAGAACTCGCTTATATAGCTGGAGCATTCACTTTTTCACATCTACCTTCTGCAGTGGCTGTGGGATTTTTTGAAAGCATAAATTAAATGGTGTGGGTTAAACATTTAACACTGCACCAGGCATGCTTTTTTGAATTTTATGCTAAGCAGGGAATATTTAAGGGTGACGCAGCCAACATACAGTGGAAGGAATGGAGCCCACTGAGGACCCATGGTTGCTGGTCTTTGAATCTTGGTTCTGGGAAGCTTTTGCTGCGCCACCCCCCCCTCCCTTCCCAGCCGGAGGTAGGCTGCCCTGGGAAGTGGGTGGGTGGGTGCTGGGAGCAGGACATATTTGGATTCCAAGTCTGGTTTCATGAGTCACCTGCTGGGTGACCAAGGCTGGATGGCTGATGTCCTAGATCTCTAGATCTTCTCACAAATATAGGTGGCAATAGTGACAGTCCCCTCTTCACAGAGTGTTGTGAGGATGAAATGGTATGGGGTACACCTGGACTGGGGTGAGTGGCAGCAGGTATGAACTAACACCAGGAAAGGCCCTGGTCCTGCTGTTCTTAGGGCTCCGGTCTCTTGGGGCTGGTGAGGAACAGGAAGAGGGATGGAGGACGTGCCACATGAAGGGATCCTAGAGGGGTGTCAGTTACACCAGGATGAGGAAGAAGAAAAATGAGTTCCCATCAGCCCCAGAGTCACCCCAGTCCCAGGATAACTGGACAGTTGGTCACCCTAAAGGTGTGATTGAAACAGCAGCACTGGGAGAACTGGGGGAAACAAGCAGCACCCCAGGTGGTCCCAGCAAGGAGACCTCAGCACCACGGACAGCACCTTGCAGCCAGGAGGCAGTCTAGGCATTCATAAGGACATCTGGTCAACCATGTCCCTGCTGGCTGGCTTGCACAGACATTGTTACCCAAATTGGTGAGTGCCCTTCCATGGGACTGCCACCAAGACAGGAGATGCTGAAAGAGCCATTGAGCCTCTGGCCCAGGAGAAAACAGACACCCAGAAGAAGGGCAGGAGTCAAAACTAGGGGATCAAACAGAAAACTGAGGCACGTGCCCACTGCCCTGGCAAGAGGCAGTGGTGGCAAAACACTCAGAGAAATCTGCAACAACATCCCCGTGAGTGCTTCACCATTTAAAAAATGTGACTACAATTTCATGAGCAGTGACAATCGTGACGATAGCTAACATTCCTGAGCATTTACTGTGTGCCAGGCACCCATGGGTTCATCCCTTTCAACTCTCACCACTATCCTATTTATTGTCCAGGTGTGGTCTCTATGCCCATCACACGGATTAGGGACCTGAGGCTTCTGACTTCATTTCACTTGCCCAGATCACCTGGAGCAGGGGTGTCAAACTCATTGTCACCAGGGGCCACATCAGCCTCACAATTGCCTTCAAAGGGCCGAATGCAATTTTAGGACTGTATAAATGTAACTACTCCTTAACAGTTAAGGAGTAGTTTCTACTCAGCACTGCTGCTGGGTAGAAACAAGGTGCCGGGCTAGATAAAACAAGGTGGAGGGCTGGATTTGGCCCAGGGGCCTTGTGTTTGCCACCTGTGACCTAAAGCCACAGAAGGGTTCAAAAGGCTGACTGGACAAGTCCTGGGTTCCACTCTCTACACCCCAACACTGTGAGTGAGGGAGTGTGCTCCACACGAAGATCTATTGCTCAAAGGAGAGGCGGGAATATGTGCTGGAGAGGCAACAGCCCCACCCCCCACCTGGTGCATGACCAGGGAGCCACGATCAGTCACTTGCCTGGAGCAGCTGCTGCCTTTGTGCAGCCCAGTCTCAGAGTAAGACTTGCCTAGACCTTTGTGTGTGTTGGTTATGGAGTCATTAAAACACAACACAGCACAACACAACACAACAAAAAACCCTTCAGATGCAAAGTCATTGACCACATACCTCGCTTGCTCCAGCCCCCAAAGGCATGTTTTCGCATTTTCCCAGCTCCGTTGTTTGTAACAATTAGTAAGGAAATCTCTCTCTGTGTAAGAAACCTATTGTGTTCTATCTTCATGAAAACAAGGTGTAGAATCATAAGAACCTCATTAACAGCTCTTTTGAAAAACAAGCAGGCTGCTTGGGCTGTCGGAGGTGCTGGACTCAGCCCTGAAAACTCCACTTGCACAATGTTATAATTATTGTAATCAATCATCCTCCCCTTGAAGCACTAAGTGGGGAACTTTTCTTTCTGGAAGGGAAACAAAGCAAACCTTTTCTCGACGACAAGTAAGTCACAGAATGAGAAGCAGTGGGCTCAGTGGTCTGAGCCATCTAGGGGAGAGCTCCCATCCTTGCATGCTCTGTGACCTGGAGCAAGTCAGCTGACCCTTCAGACCTCAGTTTCCCCAGCTGTAGAGTACTAGTACAAAGCAAACGCTCACTAGCGTTTCTGTTTGATATATTCATATGATGTCATTGAATTAGGATACGGGACAGTGCATGCTCTTAGTTCATTGTCAAGCCCTCTCCCTGTGCTCTTGCCCTGTGTCCAGATGACAAGCTCGCCACTTACATCCAGGGAAGTCACCCTTTGCCCCCTCCTTCCCCGGCAGAAACCAGACCATAAAGCACAGAGACAGGAAAAGGCGACCTGACTAGTTTCCCAGGCCTCAGCTTCCCACCTGGTCCTCTCTACCTCTGGTTTGTTGTGAACATGGGTGGAAGTATGTAAGATGTACCCCTCAGTGCCCAGCACGTAGCTGCTGCTCCACAATAGGCTCTGTCCCTTCTGGGGCCCACTAAGTCACCTGTGTTCTCTTCACTCCCAAGATGGAAGCAAGATGAGGTCCTTGTCCTCGCTGGGGCAGAGGTAAACCACCCTTGCCGAGGCACTCAGCCGGAGAACACAGGCGGGTAAGCTCAGTCCCTGGGTTCCAGTCCTGCTCTCTTTTCAGAGCTCCACACGGGGCTGTCTCCTTCATTCACCGAAACCTGCTGAGTGCTGCCCACGGCCCGACTGTGGGCTAGGCTGCAGCACCAGTGCAGGCTCAAGTTACGACGGAGAGCCTGGCCGGGAGTAGAGGCCACTCCGAGCGTCGAGGGCAGCTCGGTGTCTCCCCTCTCTGGGCCTCCTCCTGTCTCCTCCCTGCTTATTCTTCCTCTCATTGCCTCTCTCCGGTGGCCCCACCCACACAGCCAGCCGCACTCTGATGAAGTTAATAACCAGGGTGTCAGCTTTAAATACCGGTGAGCTCAAGGGAGACAACCTACTTGTTTAAAAAACAACAACAAAAAACACCATAATAAGTGGAATATTCCAGTTGAGCTTACCCACAGCCCATGGTGTTCAGGATCCTGTTATGTGGCATTCATTCTCCAAAGAGAAGGATTTACTTAAGAGCATTTATCTATTAGGTGTCAGACATTGTTATAGGCCAGAGGTCAGCAAACTTTTTCTACAAGTGGCAAGGTAACAAATATCCAAGACTTTGTAGGTCACGTGGATTTCAGTCCCGACTGCCCAACTTGGCTGTGGTAGCACAGACAATCTGAAAACCTGTTCATTTGCAGAAACAGGAGGCAGGCTGGAGTGTGCCCACACCTGCGCTGGGCGCCTGTACAAAGGCGAGAAGACCAGGCGTCCCACTCGTGCCTCAAGGAGGTCAGGGTCCATGAAGATGCACTGAGGTGAGAGGGAGGGCAGAGGGCGCAATGATGACAGCAGTTAATTGTATATGGAGGGTCTGCCATATGCCCAAAACTTTACCTAAGCTGTTTCATTTATTTTTCCAACAACCCTGTGAAAGAGGCATTATGTATTGTCACTTACAGGAAATGAGGCTCAGCTGGGTGAAATAACTTGTCTTGGCCAGGTAACTGGCACAGCCAAGACCATCTGTCTGTCTGTCTGTCTGTCTTAGAATTAGAATTCAGAAGTAGTATGATTCCTCAAGACCAGAGTAGCAAAGTCAGACACTCTCTAGCAGTTTGGCCTGGCTGATGGGCGAAGGTGGTTTAAGCAAGTGACCTGGTCATGCAGGTAAGGGGCAGGCATCTTTCACAATTTTCAAGCAAATACTTAACATACAAGCAATAGTAAGTTCTACCTCTTACAACACTTAAAATTTGCGATTTAAAAGAATCTACAGACCAAACTAAACATGTGCAAGAGAAAAGGAAACTTCCTAAATTATTATTGTCTTGGGGGATTTTGAGTAAAGTTGTTTGACCGCCCCTGATTAGGCCACCACCCTGTAGCCAAACTCAGCTTCTCGAGGCATTCCTTCCACATAAACACAGGGCTCTTCTCAGCGGGGAATCTGGAGAATGGAATTCTCCCTAGCCCATTGCATTAAGGGCCAAAAATAATAAAGCTGTCTCTGCTTTTGGGAGAGGAAATTTATTTGCAAAGGATTTGCTCAGCCACAGGAAGACTGTCTGATGGGCCTGGATGGAAGACAGACATATCAGAGAGGAACGGAATTGCCCAGTGCCCTTCTCAGCCACGGTCTCCAGGCCTCCGTGGAAAGAGGCTTTCTTCCCAGAGCTGCAGGGAGATTCTGCGGCCAAAGCCCCAGCACAATGCTCTGCTCATTGCTTTTCAGCAGAGCTGAGTCCAAAGCCTTTTGCCGTCATCTCTGTCATGGGGAGGACTGTGCTCTCTCTGATGAGAAGGCGTCCACTCCAGCAGCCGCCCCATCTATGTGCCTAGCAAGTGTGGCAGGAGAATGGATTGTGTGGGGAGCTGACCCAAGCTCGGTGCAGCCAGGGTTTGTGTGTGTCACTGAGCAAGGGGCTAAAGAACAGCTCATTAAAAATGCTACTTCTTAAAGAAAAATTACAACTCACTACAGAACAACTATTATTCAAAACTGCCAGGAATGGAGCTGAATGGAAGTCCATAACTACAGAATTAAAGAAGAAACCACATCGAGACTGGAAGGAGGGGCAGGAATGCGGGAAGTGCTGGCCCCACACCCAAGTGTCGTGGATAAAAATTGGGAGGGCTATCTCAGGAGCAAGGGGTCCCAGCCCCCCAGCCCAGGGCTCCAGTGCAAGGAAGAGAAATCCCCACGATTTCTGGCTGTATAAATGAGTAGGTATTGAGGCTGTGGGAGACAGAGACTTCTGGGGTCCCAAGCAGCTCCTCTTAAACGACCTATGCACAGCCTCACTCACATTCACTCCCTCTGAGCCCCAGCACTGGAGCAGCAGCCTAAAAAGGCACCAGAGGCATACAGGGAGGAACTGAAGTGTCCAACATCGGGGAGAGAGCTGGGGGACAGCTTTCTCCCAGAGAGAAACGCTGGCAGAGGCCATTGTTCCTTTTCTGAGCCCTCCTCCAACAGAGCTGGCAGGTGGAGGCCATATCTGAGACTCTATCAACTTGGCTCACACTGTTTGCCCCGCCCCAGTGATTCTCAGAGGCCCCGCCCCCAGCTTTCAGGTCCACCTGACCTGTTTCCAGTGGCTTTTCCAAACAAATGGCTTATCTCAGCTCAAGCTTCAGATTTTCCTAAATCTGTCAAACAAACATCATCTGTCCTCAGTGAGCCCTGTAGGTCTTGCTAAGTGACTCCAGGCCCAGGACTAGCAGCAGCTGGCCTTGGTTCACAGCTTGGCCTCGCCTGGGTCCCTTCAAGCCCAGCACAATAGCAAATGCCAGGAGTCCTCAGACACAACATACGGTGGCTGACCTTGGCCTGCACCTCCTGGGAGGTCCCAGAGGCTGCACACGCACGGACAGCTACAGCCCAGGTTGGAGCACCACCGCCCAACCACCTCCACAAGCCACACTCTGTCAGTCTAAGCCACAGCCACCCTGTGAGGGGGAGGGGCTATTTTAAAATAATTCCAATTTACAAATGAAAACTCTGAGGCTGAGTAAGAGGCTTGAATCCAAGATACAGTAGCTACACTTTGTTGAGTACCTGCCACAGGTAAGTAAAAAGATTTCATTGAGTTCTTGCAAAAAGTGGCGGTACGTACAATTGTTATCCCCATTTTAAAGATGGGGACACTGAAGCTTAGAGAGAGGCTGGGAGTTGGCCAGGGCCTAAGATCTGGGAGGGGCGGGGCCTGGAGGCCTGGCTCCGCCCAGGGGCCCCGAGCTCCCCTCTGCCCCGTGCCCCACCCCACACCCAGCACAGTGCTCACCTGGCACCTCAGGCTGCAGCGAAAATTACAAGTCAGCCCACAGCCTCTGGTCCTCGTTTCCTCAGAAGGAAACGGAGAGGCAGAGGAAGACAAGGACCGATCGAGAGACACAGAAGACAGAGAGGAGCAGAGAGGGAGGCAGAGGCGTCCAGAGAGGCGGTGGCCGTGTGGCAAATTCAGTTATGAGCGTGGGGCCTCGGTCCTCAGAAAGAAAGCATTTCTGGGAGAAGGGCAGACTCAGATAAACACCCTGCTGTGTGTGCCAGACCCAGCCTGATTGACGGGGAACGGCCTGGGTGTTGCCATGGAAACCAACCCTTCCCCAGCAACTGTTCAGGAACACTGTTTTTTAAACAGGAGATGGTGTTGTGTGCTTCCTGGAAAAATTATTAGGGGTTTCTTTCTTGGCGTTTCCCCATGTCTCCCCAGTTGGATTCGAGCACATCACATACATGTGGTGTGGGGGGCGGTATGGAACAACAGCAGTTCTTCCAACGAGGGGTCTTTCACCTTTGCAGAAAAACGTCTGTCTCCCTAAACGTCTTCTGACCGGATCCCTGCTGGGATCACCCCAGGTGCTGCCGTGGCCTCTCCCCAGCCATCCGGTTGTCCCAGTCCCTCCCTGCCTGCCCGGCCGGGCCTGGGCCCCAGGGCGTGCCAGCAGCTTCCCACACCTGCTGGATCTCTGTGCCCAGCACAGCCCGGGGAGCCATCCTCGTGCCTCTCTCCAGCGCCTTCCACGACGCTCTCCCCGTGGGCTGGTGGGCTCTGGGCTGTCTTCTCTCCACCAGCCTGGATTCCTCCCACCCAGCCCTGAGGCCAGTCCCTCCACAGACTCCTGCTTGATACACCCCTTCTCCTCAGAGCTACCGCCCCACCAGGCCCCCTGCACCCCTGGGGTCTTGTTCCCGGGGTTGACCAGCAGATGAAAAAAGTGTGCAAAGTCACAAACAGAGCTTGTTCTGCGAACCAAGGTGCTATTTTTAATGCTCATTCCTGGCCGCCTGACCCTCTCTCTGCCAGCCCACAGTGCTCTGCGAAACCCAGTCCTCCAAAACCCAGAGCGGCTCTCCCCTGACCAAAGCCCCTTCGGTTACACTCTGCTGGAACTAACCTCCCAGTCCCTGGGCGTTCATGGGAGCAACTGGGTGCCCTCCTCCTTTCTGACGAGAAAATTCTGACTCTGCCAGAAATAGCATGTGGACCCAGGGTCCCTCCTCAAGACAGCCCTTCTCTGGTCCTGCACATTCCCCCTTCTTTCCGGCCACACAGCCGCAGTGTGTTTTTTGAGGCAATGGGGTGTTGGAACGTGTGTTCATTACGTCTTTAGCTGACTTTGTGTAACTGAAAAACATACTGGGTGTTTACAAACTGGCCATTTGAATCGACCTGCTTTGCCAGCCCAGACCCCTGGCCTGGCCTTCCCCGCTCCCCATGCCCTGACGGAGGCCGGAGCCCAGGGCTCGTGGGTGCGGGGAGGCTGGCCTGAGGCCCATGCTCCGCAGCCCAGACAGCCCCAAAGGGCAGTAGCGGGGTTTCTTCCTTCTCCCCACCAGTCATGTGCGTTCGCACATAGCCCTGGCGCAGCCATGAGCTCAGAGTCCCAGCCTCCAGCTCTGCCCTGGTCCCTCCCTCGGCGGCTGCCGTCTGAGATGGAGAGGAGGTGTGAACACAAACCATCAGCCACCGAGCAGCTTGCAGAGATGAGCAGTCAGTGCTGAACAGCACCGAGGCTGAGACGCTGGCATCGAAGCCCATGGGTTGGAATCAGAGCTTGAGGCTTCCTAACCGCGTGAGCGGGGGCCCGCCGCTGCTCTGCCTGGGGGAGGGGGGCTCCCTCCCTTCACCTCCAGACGAGGGTGATAAAGAGGACATGGCAGCAATGACAGTGATGACGGGGGTACCCACCGCAAGGAAGGTATTTGAACTGAGACACAAAACACTTAACGAGTGGCACGTGGCAAAAGGCACCGGCATGCTGCTCGCTTTGACTCCAGCCTCAAACGCTGAGTCCAGCCTGAGGACCAGCGGATCGCTTTCCTGGTGGCTGCGACCCCTGGAGGAACGCCCCGAAGCCTCGACATCGCGGCTCAGGCGCCTGCAGAGCCAGTCGAGGGGCAAAGCAGCCGCACACACCAGGGCTGGAATCCCAGCTCATCGGCTACAGCCCTCCGGCACCTCTTCGTCCCTTGGGAGCCTCAGTTTCCTCCTCTGACCAGTGGAGGTCACAGCCCCTACTTCTAGGGTGATAAGATTTAAATGAGCTCATCCTGCAGAGGGCCCCACCCCTCGCCCATCATCTTCCTCCTGAAGCTATTGTCTCCCGGCCAACTACAGTATGTCGGTGGCACCCCAATTCTTCTTTGGTGGGTCTGTCTGCACATTTGACTCCACCTCCAGGCGTCAGGGCTGTGAGCGGGTGTCAGGCGTGGCTGAGTGCCCGTGCCCTGTGCAGCCGGGCCCTCAGCAGGTGCTCAGCAGGTCTCACAGGGCGAAGGATACCGGGCTGCAAGGCAAGCGGCCAGGTGCATCTCCTGGTCTTTGCTTCTGACCTTGGCCTCTTTCAAGCCCCAGGTGCCTCATGGCTTGGGGGTGCCCCACCACCCAACTCCAGCCCCAGCCTAACAGGACACTCTGCCCCCAGAGCTCAGCCCGGCCCTGGGTACCCCAGGACCCCAGCCTCTTCCCTGCCAGGCCGGCTACACAGAAGATGAAGTCACCCCGCAAGGTCATGGCGCTCAGACACACCGATCTTTATTTGTTTCCGTCAGAAAAGTTCAAGGGTTACACCAAAAAATACTTCGGCCTCTGCTACCTACTGACAAAAATACACCACAAAATTATGAAGCGCTCAGCGTGTGGCCAGGGACAATTTGTTATTCGGCTCTAGGTGACAGATGAATTTACAGGCGACTTGAGGAGGCGGGCAGAGCGGTGGTGGGGAGAGAGGAGGAGTCGGATGCTGGCGTTTGGCAGGACGGCTGGCGCCGTGCTCATCTTGCGACCCAGCTGCTGGGGATGAGGATCCCAGCAACATGGCCAGCCACAAAAATGCCCTTCCAATGGCTGTTGGAGCTTCGAGGGAAAACGGTACCATCTCTCAAATCACCAACTCTCCGGCCAGGTCCGGCCTTGTCATCCTGGAGCCGACACCCCCACACCGTCCCCCAGAGTGGGCCTCCCCAAAATGTTAGCGGGAGAGCACCGTGAGTGCGCTGAGGGGTCCAGGGCGGTGGGAGGCCTGGCCCAGCCCGATGCTGCCTCCTTGTCAAGAGCTTCTAGAACTAGATTGGGGAGACTGGAGAGACACCCCCCCCACTGTCAACACCACAGAGCGGGCTAAAGACAGGCGTGTTTCTCCACTGCCCTTAGAAAAGACCTGCCCTGTGGCAGCTCCCATTATAATGTCCCCCTGGCTGTCACCTGGTTATGACCTCGATTGTTTGGGAAGCAAACCACTGAACCGACATTCAAAAATCAGGTACCTGTGCTTACGCCATGCACAAATGTCACACGCCTGTCCCGTCCTGCCTTCTTCCTGCAGCCTCGCCCCCCTTCTCTCCAATCCTGCCCCCACTGTCTCATAAACACGGGCAGTGTCCAGGTGTAGATCTAGAAACACGAGAACAAGGCTGTGTCTGCCCGCTCCTCGGTGCCCGCTGACACCGCGCTCATGCCCAGCCGGTGAGCTCAGAAGCCCTTTTGTACAAATTTGTGCTCATCTTGCCAGCGCCGCCCTGCTGGGGGACGTGTACTCTGACTTGCGTGCTTCCGGGGCTTACTGACGTCCACACCAGCCCTTCCCTCCCACTCCGCCTTTCCTGCCTTCCCAGTCCCTGTCCCACAGACCAGTGGCCACCCAGACGCCCCACCTGCGTCGCCACAGGCTCCGTGCCTTCAGGAGCCTACACAGAAGCTACGCTCTCTCGTCTAAGCAGCCCGGGGGGTCTTTCCTGCCCTTCAGCGTCATCCACCTACAGCCAGTTTAATCCTCTTTTTTTTTTCGTTCATGTTCTCTGCTTCTTTCCTGTTCGGTTTTTAATTTTTCCTAACAAATAATAAGCAGGGGCTTTGAAAATATCTTACATGGAAACGGTCAACACGAAACATGCCTTTGTACAAGAGCCTGACTTGGGGACGAATCAACAATACCAAAGACAAAAAGAAATACCGATTTGGACAACTCCAGCGCTCGATAGCTCCGGCTGAGTCCCCCCGACCCGCCCCGGTCCCCCCACCCCCCCTTCCCAGGAGTACAGCATGGTCTTGTAACTGGAGTTTGGCTTAGCCAACGGGGGTCCCCCCTCCACCCCCCATTCTGGCTGCATTGGGCTTCTAATGGCCCTGGGTCTTGGGTGGTTTGGGCTCGTGGATGACGGCGGCCGCCGACAGCCACGGCCCGATGGCCCGGGCAGTGCTCTGCTTGGCCACACTGTAGTGGCTGATGACTGTGTAGAAGCGGCTTCTGGAGCTGGGGTCCTGGGATGAGTAGTACGCATCCAGGGAGGCCGGGATGCAGCGCTTGTGCTGGGGACGAGAGAGACAGAGTCAGGGGCAGTTCACAGATGGTTTCCAACCCGCGCCGCGACACGGCCACCCCATCTGGGGACCACAGTCGGAGAGCAGGTGACGGACAGCGCCCGGTCTGGGTCTCCCCAGCATCATCAGCATCACCACCATCAACTTTGATGAGAGGGGGATGGATCATTATCTTCTCCTCATTGGCATCCAGGTTCTGCACACAGCAGCCTCCCTGCAGACTGTTTGAATTGTAACGTGTGTCTGGCCGGGAGTTTTCGACTTTGCGTGAAGGACTGGGTCTCCCGTAGGAAGGGGAGCCCCTCCCCCAGGCAGCGCACCACAGAGAGGGCCTGACATCAGAGGGACGGCAGGTCAGTGGTGAGGAGAGCCGCTCTCCTGCCAAAGGGCCCTTACCTTATAGACAAAGCCCTCTGGGCAGCTGTGGTCATAGGTGAAGGCTTTGTAAACCACCAGGAACACGATGCAGGCGAGGAACGCGAGGGCCAGGCTGACGAGGATGGTGACCTGGAGGGAGACAGACACAACTGACAGTCACCCAGCCTCAGCCTCCACCCCGGTCCCCAGGCGCAGCCAGGCAGGGGCTCGGGGGACCTGAGAACTGGCTCTGTCTCAGCTCTGTCCCTGCCATGCTGCATGACTTTGAGCAAACCATCTGCCCTCTTTGGGCCTCGGTTTCCCCTTCTGCCACATATGTTCTGCAGCTCCTTCTTGGTCCAATGTGTGACCGCCCCCACCCCCTGCTGCCATTCACATTCCCTGTTAACTGCCTGGGAATGGGGGACATGAGTGTTCCATCACCACCACCCTGGTGCCAGAACCAAACTCCAACCTCAGACGTCGCCTGCTTATTTCACGTCCACGCAGACGCCAAGACACCTTCCCAACCCTAGCCCCTGCTGCCCCACTCCCACCGCAGATCTGCCCCCCTGCCCCACATCGTCCCATCTCAGGAAAAGTCAGCCTGCCTTCGCAGTCACTGAGGCCAAAATCACGAAGTCATCCTGGACTCTGTTTTTCTCACGCTCAATCTACCAGCGGTTACATCCATAGTCTGACCGCTCCTTGTCACCTTGGTCCACTGCAGCCTGGCCCAAGCCACCACCACTTCTCACCTGCCTTCCAACCAGCGGCCCCCTCAACCCCACGGTGGGTTCACACAAACGCAGCCAGAGAGACCTCTTCAAAGTCCGAGCCAAGGCATAACCCTTCTCTGCTCAGAAACACCTAGTGGTCCCCAGATTGCCTGGTGGGAGAGCCCAGCTCCTGGTGATAAACTACAAGCAAGCTTTACAAAGTAGCACAGCGCCGAACGAGCTGGGGGACCAAGAGGGTGGAGGGGAAAGGAGAAACTGGCTGGTATCAGAGGCACCTCTGGGCCCACACTGCCCAACCCAGCCCCTGTATGAAGGGGCAGGGGCTCGCCCCTGGGACACTGGGCATCTACGACTACATAACCAGTAATTTCTTCTCATGTTATTTTTAAAAGCTGATGGTCATTTGAGTCAGCTAGCCTAGAAATATGGTGGAATTCCTCTCACAGAGAGAAGGATTTTTTTGATTTAGGAGAAAAGTAAACCGGGGCCTCTGAAACAGCAGAGCCTGAGTGGGTCCCTGGCAGGTCTCACTCTGACCCCTCGGCCCTCACTGCCCCCTTCCCCGGCCTCCTGAGCCGCATTTCTCGGTCTGCAGCTGCATTTGGTTGCGATCGTGCAACAACACAGGACAAGGTGAGCTGCACACTGATCCTGGGAGGGCACGTCCCCTCCGATGTGGTGTCCCCAGGAGTCAGGCAGAGAGGGGGGAGGAAAACAGCTCCCCTGCCGTGTCAGCCCAGCCAGGACACTAATCCAGGACCCTGGTGATATGTGGAAACATGAACTTCGTGGACATTTATGTTCCACAGCATCTGGGCAACTCGAGGCCCAGCAAACTGCCCTTCCATGGAGAAAGCAGACCCTGGGCTCCTCAGAGCCACAGACCCACTCACGTCAGGGGGACGGAGCTTTGTGGGGAGATAGAAGCAGAACCGACCGCGGGCCCTCATCTTCTGCAAGTGACAGCTGGAGCTTCCTGAGATGCAACCAGGCCACCCTGTGCCTCGCTCCTGGCTCGGCCCCAAAGGTCCTGACGCTAGTTCTTGGGTGGGAAGTGCGAGGGGAAGGCAGGCTGCATAAATCCTGCCCCAGGGGCACCCTGCCTTGCCAGCCGCCTCCGCAGCACCCAGCACCGAACGGAGTGGAGCCTCTGAGCCAAGCCATCTAGACAGAAAGCTCAGCTCTGCCACTCGCTGTGTGACCCTGGACAAGTTTCTGGCCCTTGGGAACCCTCTGCCTCCTCCTCCCTCGATGGGGGAGACACTGCTGGCTCTCTCGCACTGGCCATGAGAAAGGAGACCGTGGTGGTGCATGGAACCCTCGGGACCGGCCTGGCCCCGGGTCGTGACCTCGGTCAGCACCCCCGGAGCACAGGCGTTCATCAGATCATGGTGAGTCCTCACAGCCCTGTGGGGCAGGTGCCACTCCTGAGCCCATTTTGCAGATGGTCTGTCAGAGGCTGAGGGAATGGGTGGCTTCCCATATGCGAGGGCACATATTTGAACTCAGGTCTGAAGCCCACCTACCCAACCATACCCAATACTGTCCACCCATCTATAACCACATTAGTGTTTCTTTTTATTAAAACCCGTTGCCCCATGATGATAAAAACAAAACTGGAAGTCCAAGAGGAAACACCTTCATTACAATCCTGTTTTTACGTGCTTGCTATTCATCCCGGCCACATGCAGCCCCGCCGAAACCTCCGCTCCTCCTGTTGGTTCTCAGTCCGCCCCTCGGCGGCCCCTCCGGCGCTCTGTGGTCACACCACATACCCTCATAGACAAGATGGGGCCACCCCAGGGCTGGGGGAGGCCTCAGCTTCGCTGTCTGCAAATGACTCTTCGCCCCTATGCACGCCTACCTGACACTGCCGGGAGGTACCGCTGTGACGATTTGTGTAAACACCACAGTGACAAACGCACGCTTCTCGCTGCCCTCGCTGCCCTTGTGCGTCCTGAGGGCTGGATCTGGCTCAGGCATTTCCTCGGCCTGAGGGCCATTGGGTGTCACACTCTGCGGCCATCAGCTGTGGCCAGTCCTCTCCCAACTACCAACAGCCCCCAGATGCAAGATGCTGGCCTTGGGCTTCCGGAGGCCCACGGGCCCTGCTCCCTGGAGGGCTCGCTGGCAGTTCGTGCGGATGGGGCAGCAGAGCACCTCGGACATGGGCCGTCCATTCCCTGGCCTCTCCTGTGCCCCCTTCCTGATGCATCGCCCCTGCTGGCCCCCAAGGGATCCTCCTTAATTACTCTTCTGAGCAGTTCGTGACGGGCTAAGAACCCCACATTGCCCCATCGGGGGCAGACTTCGTGCCCCGACACAACGGGTCTGTGGCCTTACTGAGCCTCAGAACCGTCTAGGGAGATAGATCAGATGTAGAACCCCGGGCCCCGCACACAGAGACTCCGGTCCCCTCTCTGCTTTTCAGGTGACAAACCCGGGACCGCAGAGGCTGTCCGTAAACCATAAGGGTTTTCTAGCCCATCAGGAGAGCAGCAAGGCTGAGAAGCCAGGCCTAAATGGGCCCAAAACACGTTTTCTTTCCTTGGCATGCCACCGCCTTCATCCTGTGGCCTCTGCCTACCCGTGCCATGTCACCGATTGCTGCCACCCGAGAAACCCCCCACCACACACACACTCATACACAGATACACACAGACACGTTCAGATACTCACATACACAGAAAGATGCACAGATACAAACACAGAGATGTGCACACAGACAGATGGACACACAGACAGATGGATATACCCTCCACGGCCCAAGTTTCTGAAAATTCTAGGGTCTCTGCACATCTTTCACTGCCTCCTCCTGGGAGGGCATCCCACACACACACCAGGGCGCCTCCCCACAGCACCCTTCATTCACTACAGGCCTCTCTGGGACCCCACGGGTGGTCCTTCCATGGAGACCAATTGCCTGTGTTCTTGTGACCCCTTCGCCCCTCCAGTCTCCCTGCCGACTGCGAGCTTCCCGAGGGCAGGGAGGGTGCCCGAGGGTCTCCTGCCCAGCTCGTGGCCTCGGCCTGCCCCTGCCACGAAGGGCATCTCAGTCATCTCTGAAGGACTCACAGCCACGGCTTCAGCCAAGTCCAGAGCAGAGCCCAGCATCCACTCTGCCCAGAGGGCCATCCATTCACATCCCGGCCCCTGTCAGGGGTGCACGCTGTCTCACTGCAGCCCCGCCCACCGCGGCTGGACACAGCTGCATCCCCGTCTCCATGGAGACACCAGCCCCGCAGCCCAGAGAGCACATTCCATTAAGCTACTTTCATTCCTCAATCCCCTTTCTTGGCAGAAGAGTTGATAAAAAAAAAAAAAAGAAAAAGAAAAATCGGGTCAGCAAAATTGGTTTGGAAAATTAGAAATCATCTTCCCCCACTTCCAGAGTGTGGTGCCGTGATGCGGGCCAGCGGGGGTTCTGAGCTGAAGAAGCTGCTCCAGGTCCCCTGGTAACTACTGCCCCGGGAGACATCACGCCCGCCCTCACCGCAAGTGCATGTGACTGGGTCCTCTGTCCTCTGCACCCCAGCCCCACTCTAGAGTGCTGCCTTTGCCCAGTGGACAGAAGGGTCTCTACCCAGCCTTCTTCCTCCTCCCCCTCCGGCCCTATTGCAGACTCACACACACTGACACACACACACACACTACCCCACCGCACCCCACCCCTGCCACCCAGGGAGGAGTGTTGGAGTTTTCCCAGACAACAGTTAACAAAGGGGCCCAAGGCGGCCACCCGCGGGGAAGTGGCTGCTGCTGGTGATGCTGACCGCTGGCTGGCATCTGGGAGCAGGGCTGTTGGAGGCTCCCATTATCCCCAGGACGAGTCCGCATGGCTCGCTCTGCCTACATGGTACCAACAATGGGGTCCACACTAGGAAGCTGCTCTCCTTCTGGGAGCCGGGCACTTGGGTACAAAGCCTGGCACTAGGCGGAGGTGCCTCTGTGAGCACCCCCGGCAAAACCTCTGGGCCCCAAGTCTCTCCTGAGCTCCCTCAGCTCCTCCCTCTGGAGGAGAACAGGGGAGAGCAGTGGGGAGAGGCAACCAGAGGTCAAACAGGTCAACTGCCTGGCCTTGGTCTGAAGTAGGGCATGCCGGGAAGTGAGCGGATCGGAGCGATTTCCACCATGACACCATATCTTGGGTGGGACTGCTGACCCTCAAATGGCAGGACGGGCCTGGGGAGCGAGCACCTGCTTGGTTTCCTCCCAGCTCTGACATGAGTTCCTTGGCAGGGCTCAGCTCTGGGAGAAAGAGCTGGCTGGGCTTAGGGGCCCTGCTCCCACATCCAAGAGGATTTCATCGGAAAGGCTTATGGTGGGCATTAAGAATTATTAAACGTGGCATGGTTGTTTTACCTTTCTTTCTTACTCACAATTGTTAAACCAGCCCTATAAAGGTAGGTCTCACTGTCTTTCCCATTTTATGAATGAAGAACGTAACACCCAAAGAAGTCATTTGCCTGAGGAGCAGGGTCTGGACTCAGGCCTGATCCCAAAGGTTGTGTGAGCATCCCCTCGCTCTGAGTCCCAGGAACGCTGCCGCCCAGGCACCGTTAGGAAAGCACAGACTCCGCCTTCCCCCCCGAACCGAAAGTTTGTGTTATCAGATTGTTGGGCCAGCTCACTGTGGAAGCCCCCCCAAAGGCCATTAAAGGAGCCCAATCTCTGGGGCTCCAGTGAATCCAGCTAAGTAAATTGCCTTTTGAAAGGAAAAGGAAAAGGAAACATCTGTGGCCTCAGACTTTCTAGGAGCAGTAATTCCAGAGACTCCCAGGAGAACTGCCCCCCAGGAAGGAGGAGTGGGAGCCTGAGCCCATCCAGAGCCAGGCATGCATCAACCCTGGAGGGACCCTTGAAAGAGAAAAAAAACAATTTACATGGGAACATTTTGGAGCATAACTCATTTCCCACTTTAATCTGCTATTGGCATAGTCAAGTAAGTGACTTCCATAGTCAAAGGAAGTAACGAGGGTCCAGGGGTCCAGCTTATGAAAGAAATAAATCTCTGGCCTCCTGCAGTATTTTTCATTTTGAAAGTTCACGCCATCCGTCAACCTGAACCAGAAGATATTAAGAAGACCTTGGACAGTGAACATCTTACAGGATGGAGAAGCTGAGGCCATACTTTACAAGGTCTTTAGAAGCCAATAAACAGAAGACAAGTGCAAAATGGAGATCACGTGCACCTACCTCTAAACAGCCTTTAAGAGGGAAGGGGCCAACCTTTTCTGGTCACCTCCTAGGTGCAAGCACAGAGCAGACAGGTGACAGAAACCGGTGAGGAAGTCCAGGGGTGAGGGAAGGGGCGTGTCGGGCACCTCGGGAACTGGGGTGGACGTGCCCCTCCCACCCCAGGCAACTGTGGTCCAGGATGGGAACATGGTCCACACCATGGCGGATTTGCTTTTTCAGGAAAAGCCCCAAAAGACTTAAACCGTAAGTGCAACTTCCTGATATTAAACTGGGGGCAGCAGACTCAAATCTATGCTTTCACTTTAAACCTTTTAACTGTCCTGTAAAGTCCATCTTTCTAACCCTATTTTATAGGAAACAAGTTTTCAAAAAAGGGCTGGTTCCGGTGTAGATGGCAGTGACGGATGACACCAGGACTTGGCGCCCATCTGTTCTAGAAGGAAGGTGATGAGGCCCAAGGGGAGTTAGGGAGTGGGGCTGGTCCGGGGCTGGGTAGAGAGCCGGCTCCCAGGCAGCCCCGCGAGTGCCTGTGGCCGCTTGTGGAGCCTCTCCCATGAACGAGGACCCAGGCTGTGCGTACGGGCGTTACTGGGCATGCGCCACAACCATGCAATGAAGCTCCGACCGCCCTGTCTTGCTTCAGGGACTCCCCAGGGTCACTCAGCCAGGACAGGCAGGGCAAGGAGAGACCTTGGGGCTTCCACTGCAACCCTCCCAGTTCCCGACACTTTGTAAAAGATGGCCCAGACAAGAAGGTGCTCACAAAGTGAAACTCCATGAACTCAAACGTCACCTGGCCCTGCTGTTCTCCACGGGGGTGACTGCAGCTGCAGACTTGTCCTGACACGCAGGCACTTGGGCTTGGAGCAGAGAGGTCGAGGTGTTCACGCACTGCTGCCCGGATGATGGTATTAATGTATCGTCTGAGCAAACAGAAGTCTTCCAACAAACAGTTCAGGGAACCAGGGAACGGGCCCTGCCGCAGCTCACAACCAGGCATTCCGGGACTGGGGTGCCAGGATTTAAGGGGGAATCAGTGCGCGGTGGGCGGAGCTGGGCTCTAGAACCAGGCTGGCTGTGCGGCCCAAGCAAGCCTCGCAGCTTCCCTGAGCCTCGGCGTCTGTGTCCGCAAACGTGGGGTCCAGCTGAGCACCCACACCATCACTATTGGTGACATCCTCTCCTTAAGCAGTTGCTTGGAGATCCAATGAGTTGACTTCCTGTCACTAAAACAGCGGCTGCCAGCTGGACCTCTTAATTGCACCGAAATGGCCTGTTGAGTCACCGGCTTACCACACTTTCCCATGGTTTTACCGGAGCAGGAATAGGGCCCCAGCCTCCCACCCCCACTCCCTGGCTCCACATAATGGAGGTGCCCGTCCCTCATCATGGCTCTGACTCGACAAAGGTGAGCAAGTCATCCAGCAGACACACGGGGTGACACACAGCCAGTCTGCTGGGCCCAGGAGACCACTGCACAGAACACTAGAGCCAGGGCTTGGAACCTGGTGACATCCCCTTCCCCCAAATGAGTTCCCACAGCGGCTGCAACCTGGGTCTGGTCTGTGTGCTTATTCAGCTGTGCCCTCTGGCCCTGCCCTCCCAGAGAGGGACAGACAGGCTGCACTGGGCATCGGGGCCCAGAGGGAAGGGCCGGCATCCATCCCAGGAGGAGAAGCTGCTCTTTGCGGGGTTGGGGGGTAAGGTTCCAGTCAGGGCATCTTCCTGGACCTGGAAAATGAAACAGGGAGTGTGGAATGTTCTCAGCTCCAGGCTGAGAAAGCGGGTTTGACGCCTACCTGGGTGAGACCTGAGTTTGGGCCAAGCTGTTCGCTCCCTGGAGGACCCAGGGCTCGGCTGTGGAAGGTGCTCAATCAATCTGTGCAAGTCAGTAAGCGCCACCTAACGAGTTCCATTCATCTTATTTTTATGACACCCTCTCTCCTTTTCCAGAAATGACTGAAGGCCACACACAGGCTCCACGATTTAGTGTCACTGACATTCATGGAGAGCTCGCTCTGTGCCCAGTGCTGCCTCGAGCCTGTGGCAGGGTCTCTCCCTGATGTCTTCTCGACCACCCTTCGAGGTCAGCATCGCTATTATGTCCCCACTTTACAGATGAGGAAAATGGTCATGAATAAAGGGAAGGACTGAGGGTGGCCGTAAATTGGAGGCAGGACTTATAATGGTGCTCATACTTGCAGCGGGGGGGGGGGGGGGGGGGGGGGGGGGGGGGGGGGGGGGCAATGAGTTGGCTGCAGGTTTACCAGAAGCCCCACCCAAGACAGGAACCGGATTCCTTAAAACATTCCAAGTCTATCAGGGGTGTCCACCCTGCGGTCCCTGGGCCGCATATGGCTCAGGATGGCTGTGAGTGCGGCCCAGCTCAAAATCGTAAATTTACTCAAAACATGATAAGATTGTTATTTTGTAATTACTTGTCACAGTGTATTTAATATGCGGCCCAAGACAACTCTTCTTCCAGGGTGGCCCAGAGACTCCAAAAGGTTGGACAACCCTGGTAGAAGATAAGGACCAACTGGCTGCTGGGAAGATAAAGGCGTGGCTCCTATCCAATTCGGGCGGCCTCGGGCGAGTCGGTCTGTCTCACATTCTGAGTTTCCTCTGTGCAGCAAGAATGAAGATGACAACATCCCCGCCATCAGGAAGTTACGAGGGTCAAAGGAGTGGCCAAAGGCAGCAAGCACAGTACCTCGACCCCAGGAGGTGCCCTATCGATGTCCACCTTCCTGTCTTATTTCTGGCCTTTTCCCCACCCCCACCGAGGGCCGGAGGCACCTTGGCCCATGGCATTTGACTGTAAACTCACTGCTGAGGCTGCCGGGCCAGCTCATTATTCCTGGAAAAGAAGAAAGAGGCCGTGCTGGGGGCTTTTCAAGCGTGTGCTCTTGAATTTCACAAGCGGGCAGCTGAATAGTTTAAGTCCCAGCCTGGGCCTCGCTTGAAATCCACGTTAACATGGAAGGCGCCTCCCACTCCCCATTATGTTCTGCTGCCCTGGGAGGCTGGGGAAGTCACGAGTTCCCTTCATCCCCTGCCACCGAGAAGCGTGATTGATTTTCCTGACCTCATTTTCGTGCTTTAAAGAACTGTTTCCCCAGGGCTCCTCAGAGAGCTGAAATGGAGAAAATCTCATTCATATTTTACCGTGTAACCCAAGGACTAATTGTGTCCCTGACAACAGACACAGACGGAACAGCTCGTCCACAGCGGCCCAGGGCCAGGCACGCAGGAGTCAGAGATGGCTTATATGCAGCCCTGCCCTCAGCAGAGATATGGGAAGGCCAGAGAGAAAGACACCATGGGGAAGGGGGCGGGGGCGGGGTAGGGGGTGCGGGGTGCGGACAGGGTTACCTGACCAGAGACAACAGCCTGTGCGAAGGCACAGAGGTGTGGGTGGTACCGGTCCATGAAAAAATGGGAAACTTGAAAGGGAAACGGAGGCAGGCTCTAGAGGGAGCATGGGGCCCAGATAGAATCTAATCAGAGTCCCGGAGGGCTAACAGGTAAATACCATCCATCTGCTCTTCACGGACATGGTTCCATTTGAGTCTTAAAATTACTCAGGCTCCCAGGCTGGGTGGCTCAGCCGGTCAGAGCGTCGTCCCGTACACCAAATGTTGTGGGTTCGATCCCTGGTTGGGGCGCACAGGGGAAGCAGCCAATTGATGTTTTTCTCTCACATCGATGCATCTGTATCTCTCTCTTCCTTCCTCTCCCTCTAAAAATCAGTGAAAACATATCTTTGGGTGAGGATTTAAACAAACTGTTTTTTAATTACTTCGGCAGTTTGGATGGAAATGGAATTGGAGGCGGCAACGTTGGGAGGTGGGAAGACCAGGCAAGGGCTCTAAAAATAACCCAGACCTGAGAAGGATTCCACTGTCGTCTTCTTCCCAGTCCAGTATGGAGCCAGGTGTTTGGGGAGATGCCGAAACGAGGCAATAAGGTCAGGGTTACTGGGTACCATCTGTGTTCCAGTGCTTTGTATATAACATCTCTTCTAAGTACCACAAAACAAAATTACTATCTTCATCCAGCACATTGAAGACCTAACGCTCAGGGAGGCAAAGAGAGGGAAGTCGCTCAGGTGAGCAAGGCCAGGCTCCACTCCCATAGACCAGCTGGCCCCACCCTGCAGACCAGCGTCAGAAGCAGCCACAGTCCCAACACACAACAGAGGCCACTGTTGTATTGGTGTGTGCAGCCTACAGTGGGATCATGTCCTGCAGGTCCAATAGTGACCAATGTAAGCCTGAGTAATGAAATAAAGAGCCCTGAGCCCTATTAATATTCCATGATGCATGTTGTGGCTTTCAACTCAAATTCACATGCCTACATTCCAGGACACCAGATGTGGGCCGGTCTGGTGTTCCGTGAATCCCCCACACTACCAGCCCCAAGGTCTGGGAGACACGGTGGGGACTCTGTAAACACTTATTGACTGAATGGGGTCACTCAGAGAAAAATCTCTGAAGGAGATACAATTAAGAGAATGATGATGAGCTTGTTTCAAAAGGTCATCTTTCAAAGCTTTAGAGGGGTGGCTGGTTACAAATAGAATTTATTTGTCTATTAATTCTTTACATATTTACTGAAAACTACCTACACCCTTCCAAATATCACTAAGCCAGGTGAGTTTATGGGTTAACTCTTTAACAAAAAGTTTGAAGGAACAGATTATTTCTACTCTTTTGATTTTTTCTAGAGCATTTAGAAAGAAAATGGTATGTATATTCTCTTTCCAAAGGTGGTGTAACTCTTAATACCATACCTGCCCCAGACAGCACAAAAAAAGAAAATTCAACACAACCTCACAATCCTTAATAAAGCAGAGATTTAAAGAATATATTAGCAAACAGAATCCAGTGCTACACCATGACCAAAGGAAAACACATAAGAATGGCTTAGTATTTAAAAACCTATCAGCATAATTTATTACAATATTAGATCAAAGAAGCCAAACCATATATCATCTTCTTAAATGCAGAACGGGCACTGGGAAAAAACAAGCCCCTCCAAATGGAAATGGTAAAACACTAGAAATAGTAGATCTGAAGATACTGACCAGTGCAGTTGGACAAGAAAAATGACACTAGGGGTCTAAAATTTGGAAAGAAAAAATGACATAAGAAAACTAAATATCAGAAAGGGGAAGCAATGTTAGCATTAAGGACAGATGGTACCTTATATATGTAGAAAACCCAAAGAATCAAAAATGTCTTTTGACTTTTTTTCTTCTTTCTCTTTTTTAAATTGTTTCTTTTTTTCCTTAAGGAATCAAATTTTCAAATTACTAGAAACAATAAGAAAAGTTGGTAACTGCCAGGTGACAAATGTACAAGATTGAAAAGCATTTTTATTAAGTATAAATTACAACCAGTTTAAAAATATAATGGAAGAAAGGGTCCCCTTTATTATTATCAACAAGAAAAGCCAAAATACTTTGAAATAAATTTAATAAGAGCTATAAAGATAATCTTAAAGCTCAGTTGAGAACCTTGAAAGAAGACTTCAACAGACGCAAAGTTAAATATTGTCTCCAGACAGAGAGACTCCAAATGTTAAAGATGTAGCTTCTCCTCAAATTCATCTAGAAATTCATGGAACCCAAATTAAAAATTAGCATGATTTTTGGAAACTAAACAATATATTAATATTTATAGGGAAAAGCAAACATATGAGAATGGGTAAGGACTTTCTAAAAAGTAAAAGGAAAGAGGGAAGAAGAGTTTGCACAGATTTTTAAGATGCATTGTAGAACCAAGTAACTGAGAAAGTTTGGTATTGTCTCCACTTCCAACACCAGACAATGGTCAGCCAGCGGAAGAGAAGAGAACTGAGAAGTAAGCGGAAACGCGAAGTAAGCGGAAACGCACGTGGGCATGCGGAATCTGGAAAAGGTGGCGTGCCAACTCAGACACGATTAGCTTGTGATCGAGGACCGCCTGGCACCTGGCCATTCACAAAGAAATGAAGTTGGATCCCCAGTTTACTCTTTACAAATTCCAGATGGATCCCAATTTTAACATAAAAAAAAGTCATTCAAGTACCAGAAGAAAACAAGAGTGTGGGGTGGGAGAGGCCTCGGTTTTTATAGAGTCGAGGGTACCCATGCTTTCCTTTACACCTTCTGGAGCTGGTGATCACAGCAGAAGTGAGAAACCCCGCAGGCTTGGAAAAGCAGTCACACGGCAAACAAAGCCAAAGGCAGAGGACAACTGAGAAAAGACCAAATGGGCGAGAATGACTAAGCGCCTAGCTCTGGGGAGAGGCCGTGCCAAGCAGGGGGAAGGATTAACAAGTGGTCCAACCAAACAGAATGCCTTCCAGGAAAGAAGCCAAGGTCAAGAGTCAATTTGTATGTGGAAAGAGGCTTGATCTTGCCAGTAATGAAAGACAGACACATTTAAACAAAGCTGGGGTGCCATTTTCTACCTGCTGGATGGGCAAAACTTTTCAGGATTGTTGAAACTAACAATGTGGAGGGGACACACTCATAGGCATGGCGGAGGAAGGATTGGTGGGACAATTCCAGGAGACAATGTGGCAAAACCTACTGAAATGGAAGACTCACATGCCCCCGGCAAGGCTTTGAAGAGGAAGGTGTGCTCATGCCCTCCAAATATGCCCGTAAAACATATGAAAGATGCGTGTGTGTGTACGTGAGAGACACTAGGAAGCTGGGAAGCTCACTGCAGGGAAAAACTGAAAGTCAGAACAGCAATAGGGTGCTGACTGAGAAGGATCAGGGAAACCCTTGGCGTGCAGTCATTAACAAGAACAAGGAAGGAACTCAATGGGCTGATGTGGAGGGGTCTCTGGGATAAGAGAAAAAAGCAAGGTGCGTGTTTAAGGAATGTGTTTAAGCAAGGAATGTGTTTAAAATGGTCCCGTTTGAGAGAATGGAAAAAGATAGCAAATGTATATATGTGCATAGATGTGTGTGTGTGTGTGTGTGTGTGTGTGTATATGGGATGACATGTGGAAAATGCCTCCAGCTGAGGACATGAGGGGCTACCCTACGCTGTCCCATGCAGTGCTCTGCGGTGATGGAAACATCCCGTAAATCCAAGCTGTCCAATACAGCCACTGCTAGGCTCATGTGGCTATTGAGCATTTGACATGTAGCTTGCTTGTGCGACTGAGGCATTGAATTTGAATTTTATTTCATTTTAATTAATTTGAATGCATCTAGCTGCATGTGGACAGCACACAGACCATGGATATTTGGGAGGAGAAGGATTATCAAGAGAGATAAAAGGAGACTTATTTCCAATGCATGCTTTTCTGTACGGTTGGACTTTTGCACGTGTAATTGTGTGACTCTATTTCACTGTGAAAGAAAAGTTACTGGCCCCCCAGGGTCGACAGTCGCAGGGATGTAGGACAGAATCAGGAGAGACGGCATTGGTCCTTGGGAGCCCAGGCTCCCCCGGGGCCATGGAGGAGTGCAGGTAAGGGAGAAACTGCCCCAAGGAGGTCAAGCAGATGAACTCCTCTGTGAGTAAGGCCCCAGAGGAGGAAACAGCCACCTGTTAGGACAGGTGCATCCTGGAGGTGACATTTCAGGGGCCTTTGGGAGGAGTACGTGTGCACCAGATGGCGGGGCAGAGAGACGCATTCAGGACGGAGGGGACAGCTAAGCTGAGAAGTGGAGAGGAGATGGGGCAGTGTGTCCGTAGTTCCCAAAGTAATTCAGGTTGGCAGGAAGGGTGGGAAGACAGGAAGGAGAGGGAGCTGAAGAGATGAGCGAGAGACGGCTTCTGAGGACGAGGCTCAGAGGACCAAGGAGTTCAGAGCCCACCCTGAAGGCCCGGGAAGCCCCAGAATAGTTTTAAGCAGGACTTGAAACAGAGAAGTGCTCGCACATGACTTGGAGAAGAGACACACAAATTAAAGACTGGAGCTGGAAATGAGGGTCCAGGTGAAACACAAACAAGGCTCATCTTTGTCCTCTGCAGAAAAATCACAATAAAGCTATTGATGGACCTAAAACTGCATTCTGCACATTTTACCCATGAAAACATTCACATTTGGTCTTTCAGAGTTATGCAGTACCAAGGGAAAAGAAAATCCAAAGGAAGGTAGTATTCCCACCTTCCACAGCCATCTCATTTTTCATCAAGCCCCCAGGCCCTTGAGAAGTCTTTTGTCTTCACTTTTCCTAATTGTCCTAGGGCCTCAAATATCAAATGACTGGGAAATTAAACCGAGAACTACACAAACCGGATGCGTCTCGGTGAGTTGCCAGGGGCCCGATTTCTGTTTTTAGACCAATAAACATGGCGGTAAATCCTAGACTAAGGTTTCCCAGCCCCAGCACTATAGATGTTTGGGGCAGGATAATTCTTTGTTATGGGGGCCGTCCTATCTCTTAGGATGCTTAACAGCATTTCTGGTCTCTGTTCATTAAATGCCATTAAATGCCTCCCCACCCCCCACACACACACCAGTTCTATCAACCATAATGTCCCCTGGGGAGCAAAATCATTCTCAACGATTCCCGTTGAGAATCGTTGCCGTAAAACATCAAAGACAGAAGAGCCCTTGGTGACCGGCCCACCCCACTTCCTCATTTTACAGATGGGAACACTGAGGCCCGAAGACTGAGGCAAGAAACTGGGTTTTCTTACTCTGTTTAGAGGCTCTTTTTTTTTTTTTAGAAACAAGAGATCCTTTTCTTGGCCTCAAAAATGTGATAAAAGACAAAAATTGGAAGGATTTTAATTCAAGTCGGTTTCATCTAGCTGAGTACTCATTCATTCTCTCCCTGACATGCGTGCTTTGTGCTAAAACTTCTACTCATTAACTTGGTTATCTAGCCACAAATGCCCCCCCAAAATTAATAATCATAATAATAAAGATTATGAAAATGTCCCCCTAATTCAGCATTTTCCACTTTCTATTTGTCCACCGTGAAGAGATTAAGGGGAAGGTGCAGGATGCATCTAACCAGGCGCTGCTGCGGGCCAGGCCCTCTGCATCACCAACACAGTCCTCACAACCACCTCCACCCCAGCTTGCAAAAGAGCACACGGGCTCGGGGCGGTGAGGGGACTTGCCCAGGGCCACATGGCCAGTGCCTTTAGAGCCAGTGTTTGAGCCCAGGTCTCTCAGACTGCAGGGTGCAACTACCTTCAGGCGGCGGAGTTAGAGTGAGTCCATGACCGTCACCCAAGGGAGGGCCGAATGCCCTAGAGAGCCCAGTTCTCCCCAAATTGCTCGGATTGCAGAGCTGAGGGGCCTGTCAGCATCTCCAGGAGGAGGCCGGGTCTGCACGGCAGTTGCTATGACAACTAGTTTCCGTGTAATTATAGAATGCGGTGATGACACCGGGAGCTGCACATTCAGTTGCTTTGTGAGCACCTGTCTTCCTCTGACACTTCTAGGAGCTTGAAGATAATACATTTTTTTTAAAAAATCACACTTCATGTAACTACGCATTGTAGCCGTGAAGGCCCAGGAGACGACACCCCCCAACACGAGAGGGGGCAGGGGCAGGCCCCACAACACGGCATGAGGAACGTGGCATTTCTCTCTTGGGGAGTCTTTGCTTCTGCATTTTGTCCCGGCCCCGTGCCTCTCAGGACTCAGCCGAAGCGTGTGCAAAGAGAGGAAAGGAGGAAAGACAGCCAGAAGGACACAAAACTTCTCGGGTGACATTGGTTAGAAGGCTGGCTCAGTGTGGTGTAGCCAATCCCCCAACAGAGCAGGGTCTCCTGACTTGGAGGATGGTATAATGGAGGAGCACACACAAACATGCCCTCCTGCGGAACACACAGGCACCACCCCTTGGGGCAAGGAGATCCTGGTGCTTTCCCTTGGTGACTCGGGGTGCCTGTGCACCTGATCTAACCTCTCTGATGCCCAGTTCACACCCCTACACATCAGACACAATGCCTTCTGTGTGAGTGACAGCAGAGACCAAATGGGAAATGACTTCCTAACTACCTGGCACATAATAGCTGCTCAATAAAATGACCATGGGACTCCCAGAGGAGAGAATGACCTGGGAAATCGAAGTCAGGTTTCTGGGGTAGGTGAGACCTGGGCGGGGTCATGAGGCAGAAAATGTGGGACGGCCACCGAGGCAGAGGACAGTGCCTAGCAAAGACCGGGACATGAGAAAAGCCACAGTGGTCCACTGGGACACTGAGAGGCAGGCGCAGCTTGAAGGTAGAGGCACCAGCCTGGCAGCAAGGACTGCCTTCGGGACAGCCTGCAAGGTGGGGCAAGGTCCTCACACAGAAGCCTGTGGGAAGCAGGGGCCATCAAAGATTTCTCCACCGAGCCCTGCCTGTCGGACCTGATTCTGCTCATGATGAGTAGAAGGGGGTGGGTTGGCAATGGAGGGTCAGAAGCTGGCTCGGTGGAAGGGCTGAGAGAGGAGAATCTGTAGGACCAGGGTGGTACCAGTCAGAACGGAGGGCCCATTGCAACAGACCCAGGTACGTGCCCGCGGGAGACCCAGCCAGGTGAATGAGTTCCAGCCAGTCAGAGGGCCCCATGCAGGCAGGAGAGCTCATGTGATGACAAGAGGAAGTCACAGTCAGAAGGGACCGTGGAACTGCATTGATTTCTGTTACCCCAGCCCTCACACCAGGCCTGTGACGTGGGCATCACTGCCCCCCGATGCAGACTGGGGAACGCAGCTTCAGAGGGGCGAGATGACTGGCTTCAGTCCAACAAACATGCACTGTGGGACCCCAGCCACACACTCCCCTCCTTCTGAGTGGCCTTTTGTCCCATAGCAGAGTGCTGGGGAATGGGCTCCTGGGGGCAGGGGGCCAGTGAAGGGGGTGTGGCTTGTAGCGTTTGGCCATGTCCGTGGTGTGAATGCCCCACCATGGTTGGTTGCAAGCTCCCAACGGTCTGACAACCAGTGTGTAGACTTAGAATGGTGGCTCTGGGGAGCGGGGGTTACCAGCTCCAGCCCCTCCCTGCAGGAATGCTGTAGGGAGCAGGAGTGTTCACTGAACTCTCTAAGTCTCCTTCTGCACTACATTTATTAACAAGTCACCCTCTTTCTGATAGCATTTGTCTGCTCATGCTTGAGGCCACGAGAAGGAGAAGCTGGCAGTGACAGCAGCCAGTCACTTGGCTGTGGAGTGGTCACTGAGTCACTCGGTCCCTCCTCCAAACCCCGGGCACGTTCCTCCTGACAGAGCACCATCATTTGTTTAAAAAAAAAAAATAGCCCTGGCTGGTGTGGCTCAGTGGATTGAGCACAGGCTGCGAACCAAAGGGTGGCCAATTCGATTCCCAGTCAGGGCACATGCCTGGGTTGTGGGCCAGGCCCCCATTGGGGGCCACATGAGAGGCAACCACACACTGATGCTTCTCTTCCTCTCTTTCTCCCACCCTTCCCCTCTGTCTAAAAATAAATAAGTAAAAGTTTTAAAAAATAAGCTCTTCAGTGATCAACAGCAACGTATTTTTTGAAGGTCACTGTCACAGCACAATTCCGTCGGGGCAGGAGAAACCACCCAGTGACACAGGCCGGCACCTCCATTCAGATTTCCAATGAAATCCCAGCCAGAGGGGCAGCAAGGAACCTCGGACCCCGTCGCAGCCTTTTCCCCCCATGCTCACATGCAGACGCTTCCCTGCAGGGTCCTGACTCTGCCCCGCCCCCCACAGGCGGTGTTCCTCATAACTTATCTAAAACTCTCCTCCAAATACATTTTTAAAAAATAGGAGAACAATACAAGCCAAGGCAGCAGATAATAAAATAAAACTCCTTCTCTCCATTTGCTGGTGTCTGCAAATATTAGAAGCCTCCCCGTGAGAGGCAGTCCCCTGCACTTGGACAGTAGAAGCACAGGCCGCAGCTGAACTGGGGCCTCCCCTCCCTGGGACGGTGGCGCAGGGAGAAGGGCCCGGTTTTAGACAAAGCTATTGAAATGAGGCAGCCAGGGCTCGGTGTTTATCGAGGTGGAGTTTCTGCATCAGCCATGGGATTTTTCCGTTGGCTCGCTCACCTGTCTACTCAGTCATTGGAGAGATCTTTCGGTGTTTGGGGTGGCCGGGGGCTGGCGAGGCTCTTGGGAACAAAGAGGAAAAAGACACTGTCCCAGTCCCAGGTTGGTAGGGGGCGCAGGAGGTGACTCGGTGGGGCCAACACTGTGTAGCTGGTGCTAGAATGGGGGGCCACAGAGCAGGTGGGGAGCCCCAAGGGGGAAGGACAGACTGCTCGTGGGTGGGCAGACAAGCCCACCCTGGCCAGGAGCCGTTGACCTAGGTGCTGAGGCACAAATGGGGGTCTGCCCTGTGGTGAAGGCAACAAGGGCATTCTGGTGGGGAGAGACACCATGAACGAGGCAGGCAGGCATACGACATAAGACGTGGTGAGGGCAGGGCCTGTGCTGCAGGCGGCAGGTGAGCGCAGCAGCCATGCAGGGTTTGGAGGATAGCAATGCTGTGATGGGCATGCACTTCAGGAAGACTCCTCCTGGGGTGGACGGGCAGAGAGAAGAGTAGATGGGGCAGGGCTGGGGAAGGAGGCGGAGGGGCCCTGGAGGAGGCTGGGCCAGGAGCTGATGAATGAGAGCTGAGAACTGAGACTCTCAGGAGGGAGAGGGGCCTGGATCTGCCAACTAAGGCAGCAGGCTGCCCCCCGTGCTGGCTCTGGAGGGAACAGGAGCAGAGCACCACGACCCCATCCCTTGGCTGGAGAGAAGAGACAGAGGAAAAGGAAAGACACGGCTGGCAGGTAGGCTAGCTCTGTAGCGTCCCCCAGCAGCCCCACACCGCCAGGTGGCTCTGCTTCCACTCCGATAGCGGCCTCCCCGGAGCTCTCACTACCGGCGGTGGTGCCCTGCTCAGAGGCCGGGTCAGGCCGGGCCAGGAGCACAGTCAGCTCATGGCCTCCTGGCCGTGGACCTGGGGCAAACCACCCACCCCTCTGCCTTCCTCACGTGCAAACGGGATGGTCGTGCCCCAGCCTGGCAGTGGAGACCATTCAGGGGATGACACCATGAAGTGCCGTCACACATGGGAACAGGCAGGAGCCCACAGAGTCCACTGGGCCAGCGGGTGGATGGAACCGTGAAAATGCAACACCCTATCACGTGAGGCCTGACGTTGCAACTGGCTTTTGCTTGACTTTTGTTTTGATTGTTTGTTGCCGTTTGTTTTTGATAGTAGCCCACAGACACCAGTTCTTTACATGGAAAGTTCTAGAGCCCTCACTCACTTCTCCCTTTCCACCTGTCCACCTGCCTGGCAGATATGGGGAGTCCTGGTCCCTCCCATTCTGGCTGGTCCCCCCTGACTGGGCTCTGGGGCCAGCCTGCAGGCGCCCCCAGGATCTTTCCCTATGGGCCTGAGCACTCTGCCATCTGCCTTGCCCGGGCCGCAGGCACCAGAGTCAGACTTTCTGACCCCGAACCAGGATGTGTGGTCAGAGATAAGTACTGAGGCTGTCCCCAAAAGACCGGGGCTCGTGTTCCAGCACACCTGACACCCTCTCCTCCCTCACGGGGAGCTGGGAACAAATGATGGGGCCCCGTGTGGCCCTGCCCTCCAGGGGTCAGAGGCTGCGGACAGGTGTGGGGGCGGCAAATGCAGACACAGCCATCAGGGCCCGAGGGACCTGCAGGGCCCTGACGAGGCACCAAGCCCAGGAGGCAGCTCCAGAGGGACAGTACAGCCGAGAAGGTGGCCGGGACACTCTCGTCTAGCCCACACATCTGCGAGCTCCTCGACGCCAGGACTTGTCTTGCGCATCTTAGTTTCTCCCAGCAACAGGCACTCAGCCCGGCCTGGAGCAAACCTTAATAAAGACGAGGGAGAAGGGAAGCAAAACAGGAAGGACGGGAGAAGGCAGGAGGCCGCTGCTTGGCAAGGACACGGCATGGTGGCCCCGAGGTGTGGCAGAGAGAGTGGGAAACAGAGACACAAGCTGGATTCTTGTTTTGTTCTGACAGGTCCCGGCTCAGTGGCGTCCAGGGTCACTTCATGTCTCTGAGCATCAGTTTCTTCCTCTGTAACTGGGGACATGACAGTAATAAGAGTTCACCAAGTTCACAAGGTTGTCGTGAGGCTGACAGGTGGACATAAAGCATCTTTAGGATCATTCATGTTATGGCTGACACGTTGAAAAATGGCCTACCAAAACACATTGCCTGCTCCCCGGGGGGCAGAGAAATGGCTCCAGTGGCCACTGCTGAGAGCCAGAGGCTGCTATGTGCTGACATTGAACTAGCCACCCTTCGGACGAGTCGTCCAGGTTTTCCCAGCCACATTCTCAGGGCACAAGCTGGGGAAGGGACGCCCAGGTGTGTTTCAGTCAACAGACAAAGTTTGGCTAATTAGGCAGAAAGCTAAGAACCCAGGAGGAAAAGAGGGACCTGAACGGGAAAGAAATGAAGTAGCCACTTGGTAAGTAAGACCGAGAGTGTGACAAGGACGGGACTACTTGTGTCAAGACTGTGTCCTGGCTTTTGGATGAGGAATCTCAGGGAAGTGAAGGCACTTTCCCAAGGTTACGAAGCTAAGAGGACATCATCTGAGTTGCCCAGGTGAACCTCGCCCCCAAGCCCAGGAGTTCCCAGAACACCTCTCATTAGCTTAACACAAGTGGCCTCCAAATGCAACACTCAGCACCTTGTCACTCCAGCCCAGGGACAACCAGGTCTGAGAGCATGCCCAGATGCACCAGCACCCTCCAGTCCACCAGCGCCTTCCAAGCTCAGAACACCAGCATCAGCCCCTCCCACAGCACTGGCCCCTCCCACAGCAAAATCAGCTTTAGAAGAACCAGGCTCCCAGGAGTAAGAAAGAAGGAGGGACTTCTCTCTGCATGCCCCTCCCTCCTCAAATAAAACTGCTGAACAATATTTCATGTCTGTGGCCCTTTGTAAGACCCTTCTTGGTCTTAGAAAAGACAAATATTCCAGGCAATTCTTCTAGCCAATCTCTCTCAAATCATCCCTCCCTGCCCTGCTCCCATCCCTCATTCTCTCACAGTGTAATTGCTCTGAGCCTCTCTCTCTGGGTCAGTTCTGGAACGAGAAGTCATAAGCCCTTCCACCTCTGCAGAGGTATTAGAATGAGGGATGGCTGTATCTCTGCTGTCCCCATGGTTACCTCTGCCATCGGCAATACACTGGGCGGGGGTGAGGGGTGGCCCAGCCAGGTTTATCAGCACCATGCCCTCTGAGACTAACAGCATATCTGATTTCCAGCCCAGGATCTCCAGCCCCAACCTCCATCCTGAGCCCCGGACCAGTGGCATCCAAGGGCAGTCAGACCGCCCCCCGCCCCCAATACCCGCTGCAAACCAGGCACCTCACACTCAGTGTGTCTCCCCAGCCTCCCCCTGCAGTGGGTGGCGTCTCCCCGCCCAGTTGGCCAGGCCACTTGCCAAGGTGCCCTCAAGCCCTGCCTTCTGTTCCAAGCAGGACCAAGTCCTGCAAATCCCTCCTCCATGACAGCCCTGCTGCCACTGACAGCTGAGACCTCAGACTCATAACTGTCACCACGGCCCCCTCCTTCATCCCGGGCGCTTCCCTCGCCCCAGCAGGTGCCTCCCCCTCAGGGCACGGAGGGAGCTCTCTTCAGGAAAGCAAGCATGAGCTGAGGAAGGTGCACAGCTTTACATAAGCAGAGGAACTCGCTCCATTCCTCCCACTTTGTTCCAAGTGGCAGGGCCCCCTGCCCGCACCTGACAGTGCCAACAAAGGGCTGTCCCCAAACCCAATGCTCTTCCTTCCTGACCCCAGGCCTAACCAAGTCAAACTGCGTGGAAGCTTCTGCGGGCCCTGGACCCCGGCCCAGCCTCGGCTCTGCTCTCAGTTGACCCACGTCTATTCTAACCGCAGTCTCCCGCTGCATGCAGGCATGTGGCTGCGCGAGTGCTGGCCAGGCCCGGCTCTGGCGCTGGCTCTGCCGCTGGCCAGCTGGGCCGCAAGTCACGCAGCCACTCTGAGCCATAGTGGCCCTTTAAGAAGTGGGGGATTATATGGATTATGTCCGTTTCTCAGGGGTTTGTGGGCACTCAGTAGGATAAAGTAGCCACATCAACAAAAGTTGCCAAAGAGAAAACAAGCAAACGAGACCGTGCTCTAACATCACACCTGTGACACGGCCACAGACGGCAGTTCGATGCCCTTCTTCCTACATCCTGTCTCCTGAGTATACTTGTGTTTTGTTGGGGGTTTTGCTTTGTTTTTTAATAGTTCCAATCCTAGAAAACATACAGCTGTAACCTCCGCTTTATTCACACGATCTTCTCTGTGAGATATTTGCCCAGGTTATTGCCTGTCTTCCTAACCATCATTTAAATGACTACAAAATAAGGAATAATTTCATCGAAAACTTGTAACACTCTATGTGGTAAAAGAGCACATTTTAAAAGTGGCTGTAATTTTTTTTGTTGTTGTTGTTATTGAAACAGTACGTGCTCATATGAAGTTTGGAAAGCACAGGAAAGCAAAAAGAAGATGAAAGTATCTCATAAGCCCATAATTCAGAGTAAACTAAATAGTCTCTGAAAAAAAAAAGTGATTCTTAGGAACTGTTAAAATAGTCCATCCCCTGGATGTGGTCCTATTTATGGGATTGCAAGAGCGTTGTTGATCATTAGCATTATTTCCAGTACTTTGGTTTTATAAATAACACTGTAACCAACTTTCTTTTTTCTCTTTGTTTATTGTTATTCAATTACAATTGCCCCCACTACCCCCCATTACTTTCCTCTGCCCTACCCACCCCCACCTCCCACATAGTTTTTTCAAAAGATTTTATTTATTTATTTATTTTTAGAGAGAAGAAGGGAAGGAGAGAGGGAGAGAAACATCACTGTGTGGTTGCCTCTTGTGCGCCCCCTGCTGGAGACCTGGCCCACAACCCAGGCATGTGCTGTGACTGGGAATCAAACTGGCAACCCTTTGGTTCGAAGGCCAGCACTCAATCCACTGAGCCACACCAGCCAGGGCTGTAATAAACATTCTTACACAAGCATTTGGGCATGTTTCTAAAGACCTCCACTGCCTGGTGCATGTGTGTGACACACCAAGACACCCCAGCCCTTCCCACACAATGACCTACCAGTTCTTATGTGTACTTGCAGGCA
Source organism: Tonatia bakeri (assembly GCA_004024845.1). Taxonomy (NCBI): domain Eukaryota; kingdom Metazoa; phylum Chordata; class Mammalia; order Chiroptera; family Phyllostomidae; genus Tonatia; species Tonatia bakeri. The sequence goes on from PVIA01004736.1 coordinate 97,374, forward strand.
GTTCAGGCCAAGTCCATGTTTACTGGGCCCACGCTGTGTGCCAGACACTGAAGCAACAGCCAAAAATAAGAGCTATCCCTGCCCTCAAAGTGGGGTCAGCATCCAGGGAAGTCCTATATCCTAGGAAGATGCCACATTCCCTCCCGGGCTCACACACCCAGCTGCTGGGACAGAGATTTAGCACAAAGAAAGACAGGGACAGAAACAGACCAGGATATCTACCCACGTACACGCGCCAAGTCCCAGATAAGCAACCAAGCGCAGTTTCCACTTTTGAAGCCCCCGGTCACAGCTGTCGCAACACAGCGCCTGTTAGCCATGTGCTTCTCCCGCAGAGCCCAGAGCTGCGCTCTGTTCCACTGTCATCCTCACGGCCATGCTCGCATGGTCTCCACGTGACACACAGCGAGGCTCATTGCACGGCTGGTGGCCGCACGGCTGGTAGGCGTGGAAGCGGCCCACACCCAGCCAGCCTGCTCCACTGTCCATCCGCAGGACCCCCTGTTCCACTGCCACCATGGCTGGCTTCGCCTCCTAAGCATCTTATAGGTCTGCCCGTGTCTCTCTATCCATTCGCCATCTTTATCGCAGCCACTGTTGGCTTTCATTTGGATGCTGCTGTAGCCTCTGGTCTCCCCACATTCCCTCTTGCCCTCTGCAGCCACCAGCCATGTAAAGGCCAGTGCTTCAGTCGAAACCCAAATGCAGTCATGCCTCTCGCAGAGGCTTTTAGCACAAAACCCAAGCCCCTTCATACAGCTTGATAGGCCTGGAACCGTCTGCCCTCTGCCCATTTCTCTTGCCCCGTCTCCACCTGCTCCCCACGCCCCTCCTATAGCCTGGCCTCACTGCCCCTGTTCTCATTCCGTGTTGGGGCCAGATTCCCACCAACCTCAGGGCCTTTGCACACTCCCTGCTCCCCTCAGCCACCCAAGGTCCTATGTGACCTCCCCCAGGAAGCTCCCTGGAGGCCCCTCCTTCTCTTCCCACCTAGCTCGCTTCAAGGCCCCTTCATGTGGCTCCTCCCACTGACACCTACTCAACAGCTTCCCTAGTGACCCCTCCCCCAGGAAACAGAGCGGCACCTGTTCGGTCTCCCCACTCATTCAGCTTTCCATCCCATTTGTCTTTATTGCATTTTGCTGCAACCATCTATTGACTAAAGTCTGAATTCCTTTACACACTTTCATCCCATTTCCTGGAGATCGTGATGGAAAGGCAGAGAGATGGGGACAGGAGATAGGGACAAGAAGAAATGAGATACATTCAGTAATTATGAAATGGTCCAAACATTCCAAAGCAGATGAGAGCGCAGGTGGTCCTCAAACGACAGAGCTTCTGGGATTTGATTAGACTCAGTGACCCAGACAGCATGGTCCCAAGACATGCGTCCAGAAGGAGCCCTCGGCGTTTGCCACTCTCTAGTAGGACCTGTCCCGCTGGTGCGGGGAGTGTGAGCCAGCTGAGGCCGGCCTTACCTTTACCTGTCTGGTGCACTGTCAAGACACTGACCGTAAACTCGGCGATTTTCGGCACCCGGAACTTCCCTTTGTTCTTCTGTTCGGGCTGGTACTCCGTCCTTGTCTTCACAATCACCTGCAACATTCAGCCAGCGTTAGCATGCATGCAGACTTGAAACCCTGGTCTCTCCTTTACGCCATTAGCTAGAATCTACTGTGTGCTGCACAAAGGCCCTCCCCCTCCAACAAATGCAAGAAAATAGAAAATTCAAGTCACCCACAGCACGCCCCTGTTGCAGCGGAGACGGCCGTGGGCAACATTTGGGCCAGACCTTCCCGGATGTTTTATTTGCAGGTATCGTGTGTGCTTGCCGGTTAAGCAAGAATATATTTCCTTTTCACGCTGGATTTGAAGTCTATAAACTGTAACCTGCTTTCGTCACACAGCACTATGCTAACATTTTTTCCACCTAGACAAATATGTGATTGTATTTTTGCCTTTACAAGAAAATGATTTTATTTATTTATTTTTAGAGAGAGGGGAATGGAGGGAGAGAGAGAGAGAGAGAGAAACATCAATCCTTCGCCTCTTGAGCGCCCCCACCAGGGACCTGGCCTACAACCCAGGCACGTACCCCGATAGGGAATCGAACCAGCGGGATGATGCCCAGCGCACTGAGCCCTACCAGGCAGGGCATATTTTGTTCCTGTTGATGTAGCACCATATTCAGTGCATGCACGTGTTACAATTAATCCGATTAATCTCTATTGTTGAACACTTAGATTGTTTCCACAGTTCGGGTTACACCGACAAGCTCTGATGAGCACCCTGTGGCTAACCCTTCCCACATAGACTTACTTCCAATTTGACACAAGGACTGAAAAGCATGAAGGCCTGTGGAATCCATGGTATTTTTCTAAAGTCAGAATATTTTGCAGGGGTGGTTAATATCTCACTGAGCCGCACTGTCAGCCTGCCAAGGCATTTATGGAACACCAGCCCACTGTGTGGGCAGAGGGGGAGGATAGGCAGCCTGGCAGATAGTGCTGCTGAGTGCCACCGTGCTGTGGGGGACGCAGGAGCGGCCCAAGCCTCAGGGCCTTGCCTGTGACACTCGGACAGTGACCCTAATGTAACCCTTACTGAGCGAGTCATGGTATCCTGTGCGCCGGCGGCCCTGGGGCAATGACTGCCCCTGCCTTTGGTGCTAGGCAGCCTCTAAGATATCAAGTTCAAAGTCATATATAATTTATAGATTATTTGTTCATAGAACTTATAGGTTTCTAATATATAAACACTTTGTGATATTTAGAATATATATAACACTTCTTTTTAAAGTACCCCATTTGCCATCAGCAGTCATGGGTGAGGGTGCAGAGCATAGGCCAAACTGGGGTCATAGCCTCCAAATGCGTGCCCTGCTGGCCCTGCACCCCTATGAGATGTCGCTTACACCCCGAGTGACTTTCAAATGAAAACAGTCCTTTTGGCTTCAGGGCCTCATGCCTCAAACCACCAAGTTCAAACACAGGCCAAGGGACAGCAGGGCACCTGACCCCGTGTCCATCCCCAGTTGTCTGCTGCTCTCCGTAGGTCAGCCACAGCTTCTCCAAAGCAGCCCAGGCTGCGACGTGATACTTGACCTTCACCCCTATGAAAATGTTACCTTGTTGGATCCCCATCTCCACGCCCAGAGCAGGCCTCCGCCCACCTGCCTGGACTGGCCATCTCCTTTGGGCCCTCGGCAGCCTGCCTGTGATGGGCTTGCCACTCACTGCTGCTGGGAACGCCCTTGCCCCGGGCTCCGGGCTGTCTCCCCCGTGGTGCTCTGCCTGCTCACTGACCAGCCGGCCTTCGGCGGGACCTCTCGGTGTTAGAATCTCTCGGGGCCAGGTCTTGGGCACTCTTCCCTCCTCCCCAATGCCCCCACTGCCTCGTCCCCAAGGGCTCTCACTCCCACCACTTCCAAGTCTGGCTGCATCCTCACCACTCCCACCTCTACATCTCCAATCTGGCACCCCGGCCACCCCACTGGACACCTGCCCTCGGGTCAGCACACCCAGATGTCTCATGTCCACTCAAGGCCCTTGGGTTCCCTGACCCACCTGCCCCTCGACCTTTCCTCCCCGTGTGACCCCGAGCTCAGGAAATAGCAGCATGATCCACGCCATCGTTCACATCAGATAGCATCCAGGACTCTCCCACAACCCTTCCCTTCCCTTCATTCCCAAATCCATTCCATCACCTGCTCCCGCTTCCTTAAAAATTGCTCTTGGGCCAACCCATCCGTCCAGTTACACCTCTGCCAGGCTGGTCCGGAGCATCCTCATCTCTCCCGGGCAGCCTCCACGTTCCCGTTCTTGCCTCCCCAAACCCAGGGAAAAGAGCTTTCTACACCCAGTGGGTGGATACACCAGCAAATGCTCAGAAAACACCCAGAGGCTGGCGCCTGGGGAAGACTACAAAGGGGGGGGGTTTGAGTGGCCAAGGAACAGAGCTGGTGAGGTGGCAGGGGGCAGACAGAGGCTCCGAATGGCATGTCAAGCACGTGGAGATGCACTCGGGGAGGTGAGGAGCAGGGGAAGGGTTAGGGAGCCGAGAGGGGCTATCCAGAGGTGCACGACAGCTCGGGGGGAAGCCTCTGCCACAGTGAACCCCAGTGGGGAGACAAAGAAAGCAGCAGAGCCCAGCCCCATGAAGTTACTGGCACCAACCAGCTGTGAGGCGTGTCATGGAGCTTGGTATCCTGCTCTCACGGAGAGGAGCCAGAAACTGTCCCCTTCCATTACAGGAGATGCCACAACAGCCACCTTTATTCGTGCTGCAAAGGGGAAAGCATAAGGAATGTTAGCCAATCGTTATTAATTGGACCTTGGAGGAATCAGCTTGCATAAGCAAAGAGAGGGAAGAGGAAATAAATCTGCAGAGAAAGGCTCTACTCTTAGCAGTTGGGGAAAAAATGGAGCAAAACAGAGCCCCAAGCTCCTTGAATAATAACAGAAAAGGGAGCAAAAGTGAAGAGAGGACAGAAAAGAAAATTCTTCTACTGTCTACTGTCAAGAGGGTGGTTAGAGATATTTGGGAAAAATGCACCTCCAGATTTTCAAATATCATTGTGGATTTGGGCAAAGAAATAAATTTGCTTTCATATTTCTGTATCAGCTCGCAGGGCCCTGCCGGTGGCTGATATGAAGAACATCATTTAACATAAGTGTGAAATGATGCCATTGTGGAAATGGGATAAATTATTCATCCCGAAAGGACCCCTCAGCTGGCTCTATTCCCCGTCCGCTGGCAAGGCCAGATGATACATGGCGGTTCAGATGGCACAAAGTACAGATCATAAAAATTTAAAATACTGCTTCCCGAGATTATCAATAATGAAGAGGCCCCCACATGGCGTGAGGCCCCAGTTTGGCAGGAGCAACAAATACAGTGCAGAAGACCTGACAAGAAGCAAGACTATTTTTCTGAGCTGGACTCGCACTGACCAAAAATCGGTGGAGACGGCGCCCTTCGGCTCATCCCTGCAGCGCAGAGAGCTGTTCAGAGCAGGACAGAGAACAGCCGGCGGCTGAGCACCTACTATGCACCAGGCACAGGGCTGAGGGCCCAGCTCACCCTCCTAACTCCCCCAGCAACCGTCTCTCCAACCCTCAAATTTCTCCTTCAAAATCATCATTCCCAGTTTTCAGGCAAGGAAATCGAGCCTCAGAGAGTTGTCGCTTGCCGGTGACCATATGACTGGCAAGTGGCTATTCTGAGTCAGTGTCAAGATTGTCCTGCTCTCTCCTGCCGGATTTTGGAAAGGGGGTGCCCACTCTGTGCCCGGCACTGAGCCAGACCCTTCCCCCCTTCATTGCAGCCTACCTTCTCTGCACTCCAGCGGTGGTGGGGGGGGGTGACCATCCCCATTCTACAGATGAGGGGCAGAAACGACTCCACCACCCAACATAGCCACAAAGAGGCAGAGCCAAGGCTGGAACCCCGGCTTCTGGCTCAGATCCGAGTGCCACCCAGTAGTGAGGTCATCATTCAAGAATCATTAAACACAGACTGTGTGGCAATGGGTAGTGTGGGGCAAGATGAGGGAGTCTCCCAAGGGTCCTCTACCGGGGGCTTCCAGCTCCTTCTGCTGCAAGCAAGGGTTTGCTCCCTGGGCTGGAGGCACGTCCCCAGCTCCACAGCTGGGCCCACCACCCATGGTCCAGAGACTCAGTCCACGTCACCCACTGCTCAACTCTGCTGGCGGCCGGGGGCCAGCCCCTGCGCTCCCAGGAACAAAGATTCTGGGGCTGAGTAGACGAGGATAAAAACAAGAACAATAGTGGCAGCAATAATAATAACTACTTCACATCACGCATTTACTCTGCGCCAGACAATGTGATAAACCTTCAACATGTACCGCATTTTCTCATTTCACATTTAAACAGTTCTCAGAGGAAGATATTGTTCCCATTCCAACAACAAGAAATTGGGGGTTCAGAGTGGCTAGTGAACTTGCCCAGGGTCACACAGCAATCAGGTGATGGAGTCAGGATTCGAATCCAATCTCTGTGTGTGGCTGCAAGCAAGTCACATCAACTCTCCGAGACTGTTTTATCATCTGTGACTTTAGTTAAAAAAACAGAAAATTTGATGCGTGCTCATGGTGAAAAGTGTTTAAAATACAGAATAAAATTCTTCAAACGGCCCCCCCACCCCCTCATCCCTTCACCTTAAGCATTCAACAGTTTTCTCGTGAGACTTCTCAAACTGTTTTAGAAATTATAAGAATGAAACACACGCAGGTGTTCCGACAACCGGGACCACCCCTGGGATGCCCTTTAAAGTCGTTTTCCCCATGCAGTGCTGCCCATCACGTGAGCACGGGCCCGTCCGCTCATCCTGCCATCAGCCGCTTCGTGTCCCACACCCAAGCACCAGGGTTCGCTTAGCCCACCCCTTTCCATGGAGTGTTCTGGCTGTTCCCAGGGTTCCATTGGCCTTTGCATCCTTACTAAACTCTACCCACAGGATAACTTCCTACCGGGTGGAAGCATCCTAATAAAATGGCACTCACAGCTGACATCTTACAGACCATGTCAGCGCCCCCTCTGAAAAGCATTGCACCCAATTACATAACTCACGAGCACACACCAGGGCCAGCTAACTGCTGGCGTCAGCAACACCGGGCACGGGCGATTCGTTTTGCCATCTGATAGGTAGAAAGCTCTATTTTGTTCAAAATTATGTTTTTAAATTATATGGAATTTTTAATATGCTTAGCGGTCATTTTACACCTGCTCGTTGAAACTGCGTAGTCAGGGCCTTTCCCCTGACTCAGAGTGATTTACAATCCCGTCTCCTAAGAGTCTTTGAGAAGCAGAACCAGGTGGCTCCACGGGCCCGGCACCTGCAGAGATGGGCACTTCTGCAGCTCCCTGGGGAAGGGCTGCTGGGCCTCTGGTCCCGTGGCTCAGGGAGAAAGAGAAACTCTTCGGTGAAGCCACAAGAGAGGGCACAAAAGGACACGGGACTCAGTAACAAGAGTGGCACCTCCTCCGCCAACCTTCTGGGTCTACCCGTCCGGCCCCTGCACCCCCACCCTTGAAACCCCACGTTTCTCAGCATGTTTCACTTTCACAACCAGCTTCCAAAAATGCCCACTCTAGGAGCTATATTCTCGATGTCCAGTGGAGGAAAGGAAACTCCAGCGATTACCATCTATCTGCTTTTAGACGATTTTCGCATTCTTCTCTCGCAGTAACCCTGTTAGGTAGGTATTATGCTCACTTCACTGTTGGAAAAAAACAAAGCCCAGAGATGCTAAGCAATTTGCCTAAAGCCACACAGCAAGTAAATAGCTTAGCTGGGATTTGAACCCAGGACTCTAGAACTACAAAGAGCATGTGGTCTACCGTGCAAACTATGAAGCATGCCCAGCATCAGTAGTTGACCTCCACGTGTCTGCACTCCTTTCCCCCCGGCCGGGCAGGGGAGCCAGGATGAGTAAAGGCTGAGTACTCCATCAAAAGGGAAGGAACGTTTGCCAAGAGCCTGGCTGCCAGCTCGCCAAGTGCAGGATCCACCTGGGGCTTCACCAGTGTGGGGCTGGGCCTGTCTGGCTTGCTTTCTGCCAGCCTGCCATCCACTCACTCCCAGCACCCCTGTGTGCAACCTTGGCTGCCCTGGTTTCTCGGGGCATGTCCCAGGACAGCATTCCACCTCTCCAAGACGGTTTCTGCATCTGTAAAGTGGGGGTAATGGTAATGACCTCAAAGAGGGCTTGTGGGGACCCCTGTGTTGTTACCGTGGTCACCTAGATAAACCGAAATCAGTGAGGGCCCGGAGGCAGGTCCTGAAATCTGATGGCCCAGCTTCTCAAGAGCTGGCTCCCATGGCCTGGAGAAGGCCACCCACCTGCTGAGATTCTAGCCTATCCCCACGTCTGCCAATTGGAGGAATCATGCCCAGCTTTACGCTGGGCAAGGGGCAGTGCACCTCATTCAGCTGGTCTTTCCCACCGCCCGCTGCATGCTGGGACTGAGGCTACAGACATCAGGGAGAGCCAGGGCCCTCGGGCTCAGTGTCACAACCAAAAATATCTACAGACATTGACACGTGTCCCCCTGGGGAATAGAGCCCATCGCTTTAGATCGGTCTGACACGCGGTGCTCGAGGTACATGGTGGTGAGCAGGAGGGCCGGAAGCCCGTGGAGCAGGTAATGAAGGACTGGGAACACTAAAGTGAGGGTTTGAGGATGGTGCCCTGTGGGGACGCCTGAAAGGGTTTCCTCAGGGAAAGGACCTGGTCACACTCTGGGGACAGCAGTTCAGGTGCAGTGTGGAGGACCGAGTACAGTGATTGAGAGAAGAGAGGGGGCACCAACTGAGAGGACCTCGCCCTCCCCTCCTGAAGCAGGCGCCAATCCCCCAGCACTGGACCAGGGGCACTGGAGGCTGGGTTCACCCTGGGGAATGGCCCCCAACACCTCGGGGAGGAGCTGGCCACCATGAAGGCATGTGGCACTTGAAGAAACACTCTCCGGGAGGGGAGTGGAGGGCTGTCTCGTTATTGAAGGTGGCGCGGTATGGGGGGAGAACTGGGGTGTCAAGTACACCGGAGCTCCAGCCCCAGCTCTTCCTCTCCGTCTGTGCAGCTCAGGCCAGTCACTCCACTGATCTGAGCCTCAGTTTCCCCTTTAGTGACATGGGTTCACCAGCACCCACTGCACGGGGCTGCAGGGAAGATGAGCTGAAACAGCGGCTATGAGTGCCCTGCATGGCCCATTCCCAGCCCAGGGCAAGGACGTCAGACAGACGTGTCCTCTCCGTTTGGCCTCCAAAGGTTCCCCCTGAAACTGGATTCCACACCAAAGGGCACTCAGTGAACAAATGTGAAGACAGTCGTCAGCATCACAGTTGTCAGGAGCACACTCTGCATTTTACTTTCACGAAAAAGAAACACCGTGATTGAACACTGGGGCCAAACAGACTTCTTTCTGATAGCCGTGTTAGCTTCACTCGCTCACGATCTGACCGGAGCCTCATCAAAGAGCTGACAACTAGGTCGGGACCCGCTTCGCCTTCCCCATGCCCTGTGAAGGGGGTCCCGATGGTGTCAGCCCCACCTCACACATAAGGAGGCCGGACGGACAGCGCAAGAAACCTGCTCCGTGTCACCGGCCGTGTCACCGGCCGAGGGAGGCTGGGAAGCAGAGGAGCCGTCTGGGATGGTCGTGAGGCACGTGTAGGACCCCTTTGGCTGTGGAGCGGAATTCACGCTTAATACATCTGTTCTAACATCAGGGGGAAAGCTTGGTTGCTCTTGTAAAGATTATAAAAGTTAAATACTAGCAGAGAAAACTGCTAATTCCACGTCCCGCTCAGAGAAGACAGATGCCTAAGCAAAACAACTCACATGAGTCGCGCTGTGGGCTGGCGACTCGGCTCGAGTTTGAGCCCCAGTCTGTGGATGCCCAGGCCAGCTGGCTCCTGGTTCCTGCCAAGGCAGAAGCTTCTAGAACAACTCTTCCTGGTTCTAGGTCCTCCAGACATTCCTGGAATGCTTGCCAACTATGTGCTTTAGGAAGTTACTTTACCTCTCGGTGCCTGAGTTTCATCATCTTTAAAAACTGAATTAAAACATGCAACTTCCTTATGAGTCCTCATAACTTAAAAATGGCCATTACTACTCTCTTATAGTTAGTTTTGTCCCAGGCACTTTACATATGAAGCCACTTCTATGGTTCTGACCATTGGGACGTAGATGTGATCGTCCCCACTTCACAGAAGAGGAAACTGAGGTGCGCCTGGTAGGAAGACTGCGTCGTGAACATCAGAAGGAAGCTGTGTGATGTGGCCCTGTAGGGATGTGTTCCTTTGGGATTTGCACCTCTCGGGATACATTGGTTTCCCTTTCCATGCAGGGCCACAGTGTGTTTATCCTTCAGGCTTTGGGACAGCTTTGTGGTCCATCTGCTCTAGGTGCTCAGTGGTTGTTGGGCCCATCTCCTCTCTCAAGGAGAGAAGGAAGCCCGTGAAGGCAGGAGGAGGGAGTGGGATGGGGGAATAAACAGGGACAGAGGTCAGTATCTCTGGATGACTTGCAGGTGTGCGGACAGTTGGGGAGAGGTGACCTCGCCACGGTCCGTTTTCTTGGCACATCTCTCAAGGACATGCAGATCTCTGAGGCTGCAGGTGTTAGCTGAAGGGTAAAATTTTTCCTGAAGCCTCGCAAAACCTCAAGAGAATATCTCCCCTTCTCCCCAGTTTTTGTTATATCTAGGCTCAAATTCCAGCATCACCGCACACTCCTCTGTGAGCTTGGGAACTAACCAAACTTCTCTGATCTTTCACCTGCTCACCTGTCAGTGTGAGTGCGTAATCCCAATGCCCGGGGGCAAGGCATGTCTAGCACAGTGCTTCTCAGATTTGGCTGCTCACAGGGGTCACCTGGCAAGACTTAATTAACTGCAATGCCGGGGTCTGGCCTCCAGAGAGTCTCACTCAGTTGTTCTAGGGTGTGGCCTGGATTGCAGGAGTTACAAAATCTCCCCAGGTGATCCTAATATGCAGTCAGAAACTGAGAACCTCTGCTCTACCTGCACCAGACACCCAGTTAGTGCTGTCCCCCGCATCACTTTAGTGTTAATTGCCTGTTTAATTTTTAAAGACTTTATCTGTTTCCCAGGACAGGTCAAGGTTTCTTTATTTCTGCCACCCCCATGCACATTCTCACATTGACAAACTCTGCACTTTCAAAACAGATGACTCAACCCCCAGCCAATCAGCCAGGCCCTTTATCTAGCTCTGGCTCCTCTTCTGTTCACTGGTGAGAGCCAATTGGTTCAGACACACAATGCCCTCCCAGAGACACCAATGAGAGAATCAAACAGACAGGATGATCCATTGTTCGCTCTCTAGCCAGGGAACTCCATAATTTGTCTCTAAATCTCTCTCTCCCAGTGTGTAAAAGCTCACGTGATAAAGGCCCAGGTGTGCTCAATGGCTCTTAAATGGCAACGTTCCTCCCATTTGTGTCCGTGCGATAGCCACCTCCCCTCTCCCCCCACACACCTTTGTAAAAATGCCCACCTTTATTCCTCATGGACTACACCCATGCCAGGAGGTGTCCCTTTAGCCAGGCGCTCATTTCCAGCCACACCTCCCCCAAAGACACTCTACACTGGCCACGCTATTTCCCATGCGTGCCCTTTGCCTTAAATACCTTTTCCACAATTTACCTGGAAGGTTTGTACTCACCTTTAAAAGCCGGATTCAAATGTCCTCTGCAACTTGCCTCACCTGTCCTGCCAGTCCCCTCCTCCCCACAGCAGAGTTTGGTTGTTCCCACACCTCTGCTGTCACAGCCTTTAGGGTGCTCAGGAACAGCATTCACCACGAGGCTCATCTTGTGTGTTATACCGGATAGGGATTCTGTCATCTGTCTTTTTATAGCCCACTTCCAGCACAGGGACAAGGCCTCAGCAGGTGCTGACCAAGTGTGTGCTGGACTGCATCCAATTCTCCATGCTGAGACCTATACCAGTTGATTTTTGAAACACCACCCCCAAGTAATCAAGACGATTTTCTCTGTCACCATTTAGAAGTTCATTCGTATTCCTCTGGCATGATAAAACTTTAAAAAGGAAGACACGTGAACCAAAAAAAAAAAAAAAGAATAAACACTTACCATCAATCTGACATAATGCAAGTGATGTCATGCCTCTGGGAGGAATAGCTACGTTTTACAAGAAAGGCAGCGTATTTGGCTGATGCAGGGATGAAAGGGTTGGGGGTGGCATGCTTTGCCGCTTTATTTCCCGAGATGGGGGAGGGCAGAGACTGAGGAGAAGAGACCTGCTTTACCTTTTCTGGAGCAGGCAGCTGTAAGTGATTCACCTCCAACGGGGTGATGAGAGGGACCGTCTGGAAGCCATCCTCCACCGAAGGTGGCTTGGTTCCCTTCTCACTGGGGTTGCCGTTCAGCTTCACCATCCTTAAGCCTTTCTTCCCGACCTAGGCAAGCAGTGGGATTCCAGTTACAGCCCAAGGGGAGGCAGGGGGAGAGAAAGCAGCGCTGTCTCAACCACTCCTCGGGCGGCTCTTGGTGTAGGGACCAGGCATGGCTCTCCCGCTAGATTCCCTGACATGATCCCCCTTCTCCATAAAACTTCTGTAATCATCCAAATATGCCATCTGCCCACAGGGCTCAACAGTCCTCAAATTTGGGAAACTCACACAAAAATATACAGGCTTAAAAAAATATGCAAGACACTAGAGCTTACATAGGCATAGCATGTCAGGGAAGAGCTTATTCTCAGCACACAATTAAGTCCTATTATTCTGGGTTGCCCTGCAGTATGGACGATTTCACCTTACCACCATGGTTGCTATTTGATTCTATTGGTTTTCCTTCAGCAATCTCCCTAAAGTACAACAAATAACACTCACTATCTTGATGGGTAGTGTGCCCTTTTACATAATATGTAGCTTGTACAGGAGACACAATTTCACAAAACAACCCAAACAAGGACGGGCTTAAACCTGAACCTGTTATCCAGCCATGGAATAACTCCATTTCCTCAATAGCGGAGGGCCATTTTTTTCCTTCCATGGAAAGTTAGCAAGCCCTGTATTGCAAGATTGCCAACTACACAAACAAATCACATCTATTCCTCTCCAGCTCCCTTAGAATGGTGCTCCCGCCCCACCCCCAGAAGCCCCGCACAACTGAATCTCTTGTCAATCCCACTGATGGAACATTATTAGCCAAAACAGGGCTGTCGCGGGGGTGAAAGGGATGGTGGAGGGCTGCGGGATATTGGGGAGTGGTTATTGCAAAAACGAATGCCTACTTACTGCGTCGCACTCTTGGGAATCGGAGCAGATTCAAGCCAATTTGAAGAGGAGGAGGACAGCCAAGAGTCCTCCCTCCTCGGCCGGCTCCCGGTGCTGAAAGGACAGCGCCTCGCGTGTGTCTGGATCGGGAGCTTCTGAGAGCAGAGGCGCCCGCGAGCGAGCAGGGATGAGCTCCTGGCAGCTGCCCGCCTGCTCGCTGGCTCGCTCGCGCCCCCTCCCACCGGGGACAGGCTCCCACACCATCTGTCATCTGGCACCACCTGCTGTTTCTCATGCATGGCCACAACCGGCACGGGACAAAATGGTTTCAAGAAAGTGGGAGGGGTTCTGGCCACAAGCACACACAAAATGTAATACATTGTATAACAAACAATCCTTGCGTCTTTAGAAAAACTGGAAAAGCACCTTTACTGGGAAAAGGCGCCACCTCTGAAGATCTCCCAGAACAATAAACTGTGAAAGTGAAACGCAGTGGTCCGGGCCCTGTACTGGGCTCTGACCTGGGGAAAGGAGGACGGGGGAGCTAATGTTTATTATCTCCCATGCAGACGGTAGGTATTCCTCCAGCTCTTTCAGATGACTTCCCTCTTCCACAAAATGCGATTTCCAACAGTGCCTACACGGCAGGGCTGGTGTGAGGTGGGAATGCAATAACCTGGGAGAGCATTTGGCTTGGAGCAAGCAGTGCATGAACACCCACTGCTGTCCCCACGATGCCGCTGTGATCCCACAGGGCACGTGAGGTCACAGAGCTGGGAGAGCAGCAGGAACTGGGATCTGAGCCCTGATCCAGTGCCACATGGTCCAGGTGGACAAAAGCATTTCTTGGAAGAAAGGAAGGGAGTGTTTCCAAAAAGTGGGAGGGAGTGCTGGGCACTCCAAACCACAGATATCTAGGTACTGCCGCACCCTGCCGAACAGGGTCAAGTCCGTGGGTTTTCCTCCTCACTTGTGGCACAACCTTCAGTGAATTCCTCACTGTAAACTGTGGATACTACCGGGTTGTTAACAGGATTCGATGCATTAATGTACAGAAAGTGCTTAGAACATCTGTAAGTGCAAAACAAGCATCTACTATTATTCAATTATTAGATAAGCATTTTTAAAAATCATCTTACATTAGTCATTTTTTAGTTTTCTAATTTATTAATTTATACTTTTAAAAACTATTTTCTTCCTCATTTCCTGAAGTTTATCTCACTTTTTTCTGTTGAACTTTCTGGAACAAATATCTATCTAATTTACTGATTTGCCTTCTTCCTGTTTGATACTAAAAGAAACTGATGCTATTACTTACTTCAGTTCACCTCTGAAATAGTGGTTTTTTTGAAAATTATCATTCCTCAGTTATTCTAGAACTAAAGATTTGCTTCTCTGAGTTGTCATCCGGTAAAATAAGATTTTTTTATTTTAATTTCTAAATGCTTGTTTTTCATTGTTGCTAATTTATATGTTTTGAGACTAGTTTCTAGTTTTATTGCATGAGGTCCAGTAGGGCTTTCTGTACATTTTCTGTCGTGGGGAATGTATTAAGTTTTCTTTGTGGCCTAAGACATGATTTGTGTTAAAATTCTCTGAGCATGAAGAAATTGTATTCTATATAAATATAGATTTTTATACATAACTATTAAATCAAATTTGTTACTTACCTCATTGATTTTTTTTACTTGCTTGATCTGTCAAGAAACTAGAGAGGGATGTTGTTACTTTCTGCTACTACCGTGATATTTCTCCTTGCATTAAAGCTGTGTTATTTGGTTCATGTGTTCATGAAGTCACATCTTCTTGTGAATTTTGCTTTAAGGCATGTAAAATAGTTTATTTGTCTCATTTAGTGTTTTGTGACTTGAATTCCTCTCTATCTAAAATACAGTTGTAAATCCTTCCTTCTATGCTTCTATTTGTTCTCCCAGCCTTTTACAATGAACTCTGACAACGACATGCAATGTCTTATATTTGGCATAATTTTTGTGATTTCTCTCACTGTTTCCTCTATAATTTTTTCTCTAGTTATGTGGAAGGAACATATATGTTTTAAAATTATGTCTTTGGAGATTTTTTAATATGTCAAAACATATTTGAACTGACATTCATCTCTTGCCTCAAGGATAAAACAAATTCTTTTGATCTCCCATGGAAAATGAGATCACTCGGACACATCACGTGACTTCCTGTTCGTGCTTCCCATTCCTCATGTTCTCATCAGATGTCAAACCCAAGTCTTTGTGTTCATCAATGCACCTTTGCCCACTTGTTCCCATTTCTGAGACTCTCGTCAGCACTGAAAGCAGGAGAAAAGTGAATACAATGTGAATCTTTTCCCAAATGCCTCAAATGATGCTTCGTGTGGAAATAATATTTTACAGACATAAATTTCAATGAATCTGTGACACTCCTGTGATGGGTTCGTTACCTTACGTGTTCCATTCTGTTTCCTGTATAGATACATTGCCAATGAGAGAGATGATAAAAGCACTTTAAATGTCTCCTTATAAATCTTTAAGTTGTCAGCTTACGAATGTTATTCTAAATGTAATGGTGTGATAGGAATGTAAGCTTTGTAGAAACTTAAGAATCTCCCAGAGGCAAGCATAAAAACGAGCTGTGCTCAGACTCTGGCTAGGAGCTCTGCATCTAAATTTCAAATAACAGTCAGAAAGCCATGAAAAGCAAGAGATTCTCTTCCCTCTTAAAAAGGAAATGGGTCATTGCCTACTTTTGATTTAAAAGGAAAAAAAAAAGGATGAAGGAGAGGCAGAAAGGAAAATGGCAGAAAGGCCAGTTCAAACTTCTCCTCCGATTGGCTGGAAAGAATTGAGGACGGCAACTCTAAATCAAGAAGGTAACACTGCTTAGTACAAACAGGGTGATTTACATAGCACCTTTCCAATGAAAGCCAGGGAATCCACTTAAGAAGCAATATTTGATAATAAAGGCTTTTTGAGAAAGCTTTTGAATTTCACCTGGAAATGTGCATCTTTAAAAGGCATTCCAAGAGACTCTTCTTGTTAAACAATCCATTCATCTGACTCTTCTAACACAAGGCTGCCCAGACTATGTTCTAAAATAAGTCACATTTCCGTGGACAGTTTGGGGCTCAGAGAGCTTTGAACGCAGGAAGTTTATTAGGGAGAAGGGAAGAAGAAGGGAAGGAAAGAAAGCAGACTTGGTCAGAGAACTTGAGCACAACAAAGTCTCAAGAAAGCCCCCAGCCCGTCTCTCAAGTGCCTCTGCAACTAGGATGGCCCTTTTCAGCTGTCCTTGGTTGAGATGCAGGAGGGTGCCCTTCCCTAACAGTTCAAGACCTTGGGCAGGGTGGCTCTCCAAACCCAAGGGCAATTCGTGGACCAGGCTAATAGCCAAGGCTGTCGGCCAACAGATAAGGGACAAAGACATTCAGTCCTGACGGGACATCCACCTGGGCAGGAGAGCGTCCATCGTGGCTTTGTCCTCACCTGTCTTCACACCACACTTGACAGTCACCCCCCGTGACTTCAGATGCCATCCATGTGCCTATAACTGCTAAACTTTATCTCCAACAGGAGGTCTCTCCTCCACTCAGAATTCAAAATACAGCCGTTCCCTGAACATCTTCATTCGAACGGTTCAGAGGCACTTACCTGAATCTCCATTCGTCCAAAACCACGTTCCTGGGCTCTGCCCAGAACCTGCTCCACCTCCTACGTGGCCCCACCAGAGAGCTGCCCCATCGTGCACCCACCGCTCGAGCCAGAAAACTGCGAGTCCTCGACATCTCCCTCACTCCTGCACCCAATCACCAAGCCCCGACACTTCTCCCTCCCAAATCTCTCTCTTGTCGCTCCTCTCTGGCCCCCATGACTCCTCCTCGGTCCCCTCTATCTCCCCAGCTAACGTGTCTCCTGACAGCCGAGTTTTCCTCCCACCAGCCTATCTTTTATACTGTAGTCCAATCAACTCTGGTAATGTGACTCGCTTTCCTAGAACTTCCCAGAGGCTTTTTAAAAGATAAAGACCAAAATGTTAAACCTAGCCTGTAAGGCTCTATGATCTGTCCCCTGCTGACCCAACAAGCGTCACTTCCTGCCCCTTGTCCCATTCTCCTGACCTCAAACACAGCTACCCAATCCAGAGACTGTCACAGGGTGTTTCCTCCGCGGTGCCCTCTGCAGGGGGTGCTCCTTTAATCGCTTAGGATTCTGCAGAGCCCTTGAAACATGACTTCCGCAGACAAGTCTCCCCCCAAGACCCCAGACTACAGTATACTCAACTCCTCTTGTACACGCCCCATGTTCTGTTCTTCTGTGTTGAAATGCCCACCCTTCTTTAAAATGACACGGTCATTCGTGCCATTGTGGTTAAGAATCAATACCGAGTTCTTGTGACCTAAATATTAACAACCAGGAGATGGATTGGGTAAGTGTTGGTTCATCGCAGATGGTGAAATATCGTTCAGTCATTAAAAGTGTCGTAGAACACTGCGTCAGTATGGGGGATGTGTATCATGTTGAGCAAAAAGAGGAATCAAATTGTATAGACATCTCACCTATGTGAAAATGTGAAGACTTAAAGATACTAAAATGTTTACAGGATTTTTTCATGGAGATTTTCATCTTAGTATTTTTCTCATCTCCCCAAAACGTTATTTATTTTTAAACTAATGGGAGAAAACATGAATAATTTTCTACCAAAGAAAAAAATCTATTGGGTTCTAGAAAACATACTTGTTTTTAAAAAAAAATAAGAAAAAGAAATAGTGAATTTGTAAGAGACTACTACGGCACGCAGTGGAATCAGAGTTGAAGGCAAGGTCACTGGGCACTATGGAGACCTTGGGGAAATTCCCGGCGTGGCCGCAAGACCTCTGATTCACCAGAAAGGGAGAACAGATGGTAAACATCTATTCTTCTTCTTCCAGCTTTACTGAAGTATAATTAATAAATATTGTATATATTTAAGGTTGCCCCTGACAACCACCATTCTACTCTCTACTTCTATGAGTTCGACTTCTTTCAGATTCCACATGTAAGTGAAACCACGCTGTACGTGTCCTTCCCTGCCTGGCCTATTTCACTAAGCATAAGGTCCCCCAGGGTCATCCATGTTGACACAATGATGGAAGTTCCTTCTTTTTAAAAGACTGAATGATATTCCACTGTGTGTGTGAATCACATCTGCTTTGTCCATCCAGTCACCAACGGACACTCAGGCTGATTCCAGATCTTGGCCCTTGTGGAAAATGCTGCAGCGAATGCAGGGGCTCGCATACCCCTTCGAGGTGCTGTTTTCATTTCCTTTGGAAATACACCCAGAGATGGAGTAGCTGGATTATACGGCAATTCTATTTCCGAGTTTTCAAGGAGCCTCTATGCTGTTACCTGCGGCGGCTGCACCAGTTCACATCCCCCCACAGTGCACGAGGGCCCGTTTCTCCACATCCTCGCCTGCACTCGTCTTTTGTGTCTTTGGATAATGGTTGTTCTAACAGATGTGAGGTGAGACTTCACCGTGGTTTGGGTTTGCACTTTCCTGATTGTCAGTGACGTTCAGTATCTTTCTCACACCTGCTGTTCTTCAACAAAGTACAGGGACGTGAGCGCGCCCTCCTGGGACATGGACTGTGTCTTCGCACAGGAAAGACTTTAGAATTTGCAAATTCCCCACGGAAAGACCCTCTCTATAGAGGCACTTTGCTTGCTTAGATTTTTATGCTTATACTAACAGGGAGAAAAGTCATCTCTCACTGACTTATACAAGGAAGCCCTTGCTTCCTTTCAATCCCTTCTCAAAACCATTGCCAAATGTTAGTTGGTTTATGTCAATCCTTTGCTCAAAACCCTCAGAGGGTTTTTTATCGTACTCTGAGAAAAGCCATCAGAATAGACACATTATCTGGTGTCTATTACCCGCCCAGCCTCCTCTCCTGCTGGTTCACCTCCTCTGCTTCTCCCCGCCCCCTTCCTCTCCTCCAGCCCCAGGACCCGGCCTGCACTCAGAATGCTCCTCAGGCTCTTTCCTCCGACGTCCGCATGTCCGGCCCCCTTACTCCAGGCTTTTGTCTCACAGTCGCCTTCTCCGTGCAGTCCTCCCTCCACCTGCCGGCGTGCACCGCAGCCCCTCACACACCCTCCCCTCCTTCACTCATCTCCGTAGTACTTGTTTTTAAACATACTGAATACTTCAGCTATTCAGTTTATCCGTCTTCCCCTGAAGACAGACATTTAATGTTTTATTTGCTTCTGTTCCCCCAGGGCCTAGAACAGAATCTGGAACGTAACGTGTACTAAATCAGTATTTCCCGAATAAGTGGTTGAGTGAACTACGGGATGCCCCACTTGAACCTGACTCCTGAAGGGCGGCAGGCTCCTGGCCCGGCCCTAGAGCGCTAGGTAACTGAAGGCCCCCACCATCAGGAGGGAGCAGGTAGTGCGTGTTTGGTAGCTCCTGTAGTTGGTGTTACCTTTGTTGGGGTGATTCTGGCTTTCAGTTGATCTCTGTCTCTTAATGTCCAGAAGATTCTATTTTGTGGTGATGGTGACTTTTAAAATATAGAAGGTCTGGCTCCTGGCATATAGTCAGTTACCTGATACAAACACTGAAATGGCATACTAAAACCCTGGGACTAATGAGTCATCCATAGTCAACTAAGCTATTTCCAGCTGTTTAAAAAACTCTAAACTTCACTAGATTCCAGAATTAGGGTCCATGAGGACACATCGGGATCACAGAAAGACCATCTTGACCACTGACAATTAAATGAAGCCATTTGGGATCATACTGCAACACTTCCAGAAACATGAGAAGCCTCCCGCACACTCAGAATCTTAGAACATGGAGAACTGGGCAAACAAGGATGCATTTCGTGAAGCAGCGTGGCAGGGCCTTCACTCGGGAGCCTACAGATGCACATGATTTCCTGTTGCAACCTTTTTAGGATAAAGTGTTTCTGTACACACAGTCAGATTTCTAAAAGCACAGAGATCAGAGGACTCATTTAGGATTATCATTTACTGTCAATAAGAGCAGATTAAGCAAATGGTTAACAAGTTTACCAGGAGGAAAGGGGGACAGCCCAGGCCCAGACTGCAGGACTCCCAGCAATGGGGCTATTTCCTCATGCTTTACTTGACTTTGAGACAGTGCAGAGTAAAACAAATGAACCGCTGTGGCAGTCAATGATATGCACGGATTTTAGCAATGCAATCTTTAAAAAGTAATATTAAAAGTCCAAAAAGAGTACATGCAACATAATGTCCTCATTAGAAAATGAAACACATAGATGCAAGTTTTAGAAAAACATATAATTGCAATAAAACTACATAAAAAGTAAAGGAATCATACACACAGAATCCGTGTGGGGTCTCTCGTGGCTGGAAAAGGCAGGGGAGGGGGTGGATGGGAAGGTGCTGGGCGATATAATTAAATGTAAGTTACTTTCAAGATATTGTCGGCAAAGAAAAGTTGTATTATGTTTATTACAGCCTATTTAACAAAGCGTAGATTTAATACGTTTTCACCAGACATTCTTACATGACAACTAACAGGTCCAGAGCACCCAGCGAGCACATTTACTCCCGACGGCCTTCATCAGGCCGGTTCTAGAGCAGCGAGGCAAACGAAGTGTGTACCCGGCATTACACTCGTATTTTAAATCTAATAAATATCAACACATTTGATGAATTAAAACAGACTACTTTGCCAAGTGCTGTGAGTCACATACAATATAAACCTACATCTTCATTTACGCTCACCGCGAGCTTTATGCAGCATTAATTACAGTGTAAACAAGTAAATGACTCATTTTACAATGACTTAAGTTTTATAAGCTAAAATTTGAAGCTTTACCCAAGAACTTAGCAGCCCGAGAATTTACCCAGCACACCCCGAGGATGCGTGACCCTCCTGCCAGGAGGCCTGTGGACGACACCGCTGGTAGGCAAGGCCTGAGTCATTGGCCCAGGCCACAGGTCCTTCAGCTGGAAACGGTGGGTTTGCCCAACAGTCACGGAGGAACGTGTCACCACAAACCCTGCGCTGTTCCAGCCTCGGAGTAAGGAAATCACAGAGAGAGGGAGGAGAAACGATGACTTATTTTACCGCCCTTCCTCCTGGTGCTGTTTCAGGCCAGCTCCGCATCACCACCACCCTGCGGAGCCATCGTGGGAGCGGTGAGGAAGCGCCATCTCTTCACCCCCCAAAGAAAGGACGTGGTCACCGTTATCATCCTGGATGGGAAACAGGGCCTTCTGCCTCTGGGGAAAGAAGCAGGGGGTGTCCACGGAGCTTGACCTTGGGCAAAGCTCTTCGTGTCTTTCCCTCTAACTTCTCAGGTCCACCTAGGACTTCGATACGGTAGAGGAAGAGACAGCACGTGACCAAGGAGCCCGAAAACTGGTGTAGGTCCTAGGTGATTATTGAGTAGAAAATAAAAGGATTTCACTGAAAAACACTTCTAAATTATTTTCAGAGTTCTGAATTTCTCATTCTGTTCACTTAAAAGTAATGTGTCTATTAATTAGAGGTCTGGAAAGGACGAGAAAATGTCTTCTCTATTCTCTGCACAGAAGTTTTCCTAAAATATTCCATATTATAATAGAGAACACGCAGAAATTTACTACCTTTCCTTAGGATGAAAAGATGGCTTAAATAACCATTTGTTTTAACACCCAAAACAACTTTTGCTGTGTAAATTGTATGTTTTTATCACAAGATAATTGAGAAATTTAGAAAATGAGTGGAAGTCGAAGGTAATTTAAGTTTTATTTAGAAATTACACGTAAATGAAGGAATAAATAAAGCCATAGTTGCAGCCTCATTAGTAAGAGGTAAATTTAGCAATTTTAAAAGGATGCCATTGTATTAATATGCTAATTTAAATTGCATGTATAAGCAGTTTAACTTAAAAGAAATGTATAAATATTAATTCTGGAAATAATACTTGTATGCATACAATAAGAACATTTAATGAACAATGTTAACTTGCAAAGAAATACTATTAATTCATAGAGAAGGTGGTTTTTCTATTCAACTACATAAGTCTCAATTCCAATAAAAACTCAAATTAACAAATAATTATGATTCAATTTAAAGTTCTATCTTTAAATTCTTCATAATCTTCTTGGTAAACAGATCCTAAATAAAAGATGAGAATTGAACCTTGTTAATACAAAATGTCATAATCAGTGACACTGAAAAATTGTTAACGTTGCTAAGACTTTATAGCAACAGTTAGTCGCTCTCTCTACTTCCTGTTTTGGTAACTTTTACACTCTCTAGTTGACCATAAAAAGCTTATGACTGACTTGATGTAAATTCGTATTTTTCTTCTCCTTTCTAATGCCTGCCAGTAATATTGGTGACTTCGAAAGCGCAGTTTATAGGAACTGGCCACAAAAACGCGACAACACAGGCCTTCACTGCCCAGCCACTGCAGCCACTTACAAGGTCACTGCTTGCAGACTGTCCTCGCTTTGGAACTTCTGCTTCACTTCCGGGTGCTGAAACTTTTTAAATATCCCTAGCTGTCACATTTCTATTGTATTTTCTGTACCCCGACACTCTCCCTGAACACGGCAACCGCCCCCATTTGCACAGCCAACTCCTTGATCTTCTTTGAGCTTCCTTTGAACCCCGCTCAGCTCCACGATCCCCTCAGTCCTCCCCACTTACCCCCTCAAAGCCCGCGCTGAAAACTGCTCTTCATCCAGGACACTGTCTGACCTTCTGCCGTCAGTCCTCCCTGCCCTCCATCCTTACGCTGAGGTGTCCACCTCCCGCTCGCCCTCCCCCTGACCTTCCCGCAGCATAGATGTCCCTCTGGCTCCAACACCACACTTCCAGTTGCTTGCCTGGAATTTTCCGGAGCACCTCACTATCACCTCAAATTCAACGCGCCAAAATAAAACTCAGCAGCTTCACAAAACCAGCTCTTTCCCTTGACTTCTTATCTGTTACCTACGCATTCTCGCATTCTCGAAACTCAGCAGTCTCCTTCTCATCCCCTCCCTCTGATCGTGCGTATCCTCTCCACCCACCGCTGCTCCTGGTCAAGTGCACGTCACGGTCCACTCGGGCCACTGTGGCAACGCCGGGCTTTCTTTCTCACCTCTGGTCTCCCCTCTCTTCCAAACTTTCCCACAAAATGACATCAATACACTGCTTTAAAGTGTTCTGTGCTGATGACGTACAAGATATATGCATAGTCTTTAATATCTTTCCACAAAATGCTCACTAATTACAAAGGGGAAAAGGGGAACTATATACATAGTGGGGAAATGGACAACCCGACCTACAGATCAAAGTTAACATCACCAACGAGGGATAATGAAGACTGCACAACTCCAAATGGGACACCCCAAAAAGAAAGCTTATAGAACATTTGCAGCCAAAAATGCAAAATAAGACTCAAATTATGAGAAGGTATCAGCGAGTCCAGAGAGACATTCTGAAAAATAACTGGCCTGTAGTCTTCAAAAATGTCAACATCATAGAAGACGAAAGGCTGAGGAATCGTTACAGATTAAAGCAAACCGAAGGGCCCTGCCAGTGGCTCAGGTGGTCAGAGCACCGTGCCACACACCGAGAGGCTGCGGGTTTGACCCTGGTCGGCGCGTGTGCGGGAGGCAACTGATCGACATTTCTCTCCTATGTTGGTGTCTCTCTCTCTCTCTCTCTCTAAATGTCAATAAACATATCCTCAGGTGAGGATTAAAAAAGAAAAAAGGAAACTAAAGAGACATGACCACTAAATGCAATACATAATCCCGGACTAGAGCGGGTACCCACTCCCACACACACAGACCACTACAGACATTACTGGGACAACTGAAAACACTGGAATATAGGCAACAGGTTATACAAAAGTTTTACACCAGTGTGATGTTTCCTGACTGTGACAACTGCAGTGTGGTTACATCCAAGACACCCTTGTTCTTAGGATATGCACACTGCAGTATTAAGGGTTCATACCTGATACACATACACAGACGAAGAAAGTATGAGAATAATAAAGAAAATGTGGCAAGATGTCAACAGTCAGTCAAGCAAGGTAACAATTATTCTGGAGTTCTTTGTATAATTTTTGCCACTTCTCCATACATTTGCAATCGTTTAGAAGAAAAAGCTAAGACAGTGTTCCATGTTGGTTCATTACCTACCGAACTGACACAAACCCTGGGCCCCGCATTCACATGAGACCCTTTGAAGTACAGTCAGTGGACTTGGGTGCCTTCTTCACTCTGACTGCCCTGGCCAAGCGCTAACCAAACGGCACTTCCTAAACATCTTCCTGGGAGGTGTGTACTCGCTCAGGTCCGTGTCCAAAACGTACTCCCTCCCCCACACTCCCATTCATAATAGTCTATTTTCTCTTTCCTAAAGCACAGCTTACTTCCCTTTCCTGTGACTCTCCAAACCCCATCCATCTGGATGCAGTCTCTCCCTCAGAAGTCAGTGAGCCCAGATGCTTAGTAAACCAGGGCACAATTCAAAAGAAACGGGAGAAAGATGATATGCTTGGTTTTAAACGTGTGAAATTTAGAAGTAACTGTAGGACAGCCTGCAGAAACTCGGAGGTGCGTGCGCAGAGGTCAGGGGTAGGCTACAGGTTTAAGGGTGACACCCCCAGAGAGAGCAATTGAAGCTACAAAGACATGGGCGTGCGAGTCACCTCCGAGTAAACATGGAAAGGGAGACGAGGCCCCACAATCCCTCCTGGGCAGCATTCATTATTAGGTGGCAGCACAAGGGATAAAAAATACTCAGAAGAGCAGAAAGAGAACCATGGCACAGCCTCCAGGACATTAAGAAAGAAGGAAAATTGGAAGGAATAGTAAGAAAATAATATTAAATGTGACAGCATGTTCAAAGAGAGAACTAGGTAGACACAGGAACAGAAAGACAAAACGGGGACCACGGAGACAGTCATTTCAACAGCATTGCAAGGATGGGGCCCAAACGAAGTTTATTAAATTTCAACCAATATTTACTGAGCGCCCACCATGTGCCAAACAGCGGGTATGAGGGAGGGAACTGGCTGGAACTGGCAATGCATACACGCTGAAGGTGGAGAAAGCAGGATACAGAGGGGAAATTGTAAAACACCTGTATTTCACATTATACTTTTTATCAAAACAGACTCTTACCAGGAAATGATAAGGAGATTCATCCTGTGTAATCTGAGTCTAGAAACAATATAAAATATAAGGAAAATTCAAGTTGGCCTTTAGGAATGGTTTTCCTATTAATACATATTAGGTAATAAGTTACAACATTTTAAAAACATGATTTTAGCTTTTGTAATCTGGCTTAAAATTGCAATACAAAATAATGAATTACAAGGATACCCTTTGTTTCTGAAAAATACTGCATATTATCTTAAGTTGTTAAACAATCCACACGAGATTGTTCCATGGTTAATAGGAGGACTCTCGCTGCAGTACAAGAGAAACCGACAAGTTCAAGGTTATAGCCAGAGCAAAATTAGATATAATCCAGTATGGTTATTAAAGTAATTGGATCTGGAATAACACTCAGAACAAGGTCTAGTTTCTTTGCACATCGCTCTGCTTATTCAAACATCCTTTTCACCTAAAACCACTGACTACTTTTTCCTCCTAATCACCTTTCCTGCCTCATTCTCAACTGGATAAGAAAAGTAAAAAAGAGTATCATTAATTTGAACATTGGCTTATAAGCCATTATTGCAAACAATTTCTGTTATTATTGATGCAATACTACACAAACAGTAATGAGTTTCTAGTGTACATTACTTACAAAACAGCATTCTGTTATAACTATTATTGTTTGAAAATATTCCTCACAAAATTAAATTCTGCAGATTTACTGTCAAAATAGAAGTTGTTGCCCTGGCTGGTGTGGCTCAGTGGCTTGAGTGCCGAGATGCGAACCAAAGGGTTACCTGTTTGATTCCCAGTCAGGGCACAAGCCTGGGTTGCAGGCCAGATTCCCAGTAGGGGGCACATGAGAGGCAACCACACATTGATGTTTCTCTTCATCTTTCTCCCTCTCTTTCCCTTTCTCTAAAAATAAATAAAATATATTTTTTTAAAGTTGTCATCAGGTGAACTGTACTAAGAACCTACCGAAGCATTCAGCATGGTAACGTGTATTAAAACATGCATGTGAAGAAAAAATATTAACTATCATGATTTATCAGTTCATGCAGCATTATTATACATTTTTAATTCAATTTAATTGCTTGAGTATCCAGATCTACCAATTACTTTAATAACTACACTAGATCATATGTAATCTTGCTTTGGCCACAGTATCAAACTCACTATTGATACAGCTTTAGAACATGGTTTAATTTATGAGGTGTTTTCCAGGAAGGAGGTAAGGACACCAAGGTCCTAACTCAAGGGCAGATTTTGTTAAATGCATTAAATCTGATGGCAGCATCCATGTGACTAGACTGACGTATAATTTTATATTGCCGTTGAAATGTGTTTCTTCATCAACATGGATGAGTTCTGTAATCTGTACTAAAAAGTCGGCCTTCAAATTCAGATTTAACAAACAAGTGCGTTCCCTCCGCTCAGCAGACTCCAGTCAACATTCTCCTCCTGCCATCTGCCCTCACGCCCGCCCCCGTGGGCGACTCTACCTCCCTTGGGTCACCCATAGCCTCAGTTTCCAGGTTCTGGATGCTGCCTGTGACCATCAGGAAAACTGCGGTTCCAACGTGACCTGAAAGCGACTGAACTGTTACAGAAGCCAGTCCTTAAGTCAAGAAAAATTTTAACTTACTTTCACTAAAGAGTCGTTGGCCTTTCAGCCTGATTCTGTATTTTTCATTTTCTTCGAGCATTCTACAAATGAGTTTGTGTACTTTCTTCCACACGGAAACCTTCAAAAGACAGCATAGTTAAGGGGCACTGGGCAGAAACACAGGAACATGTTTTGATGGAGCAACCCGGAGGGACTCGGCTGTGCCGCACGGCAGTTGTGTTATGGTTATAAAGCAGTATTAGCACTCAGAGACCTAAAACTCAAGTGCGATATTTTCCCCACAAACACTGGGTTCTCTGATTTCCCCCCAACTTCCCGGCATCTCCCCTTGGTAGTGTTTAAAGTAACCGTCCTGGGTAGGACGACTAGGTCCATAAAAGTAGGGCAACTGATCTCGAATGTGTTTAAACCACTCAAGTTACCATAACATTTGGGTTAGAGGTGAAAAGGGTTCAGGCTCAGCACGAAAATTTCATCCTTGTCAGCTTTCCTGCTAGACACTTATGTACATTCCTGGTCTTTAGAAAGCAATATGACACCAATGGTTGGTTACATTATTCTTTTCTGTGAAATCCATAATTTTCTTCTTACATTACATTATCTGTCAGAGTTTGTTATAGTCTATGGAATGTATTTTCACACTTTGAAAAATCTCCCAGTGGGTTACTTTTCGATTAAAACGTGTTTTACACCTTCAAACACTGCAAGGACTATTCTTTATGGTTAATAAATATAATATTTCCAAGCCAAGTTCATTTCTGCTAAATTAATTTTATTTTCTCATTTTGGTAAATCAAACTTTTCAAAAGATGAAACTATGTTTACTACCTTGAGTACCGTCACACACTGATATTTAGTGAGGTTAATCTAAAATTCAAATACTGCTCACTCTCCTTTTCTAGAATATACCTTTTTCTTTTTCTTCATTATTTTGGAAGCTTCATTGAAAGACATGGGAAAATCATACTTTTTAACTAAAGTCTTCTGGATCAGACCTAATATAAACAAAGAAAGAAGAGGAAAGGTCAATGTCAGTACCCATTTGAAAGGCGCCACAATCCCGAGAACAGAGACAACTAGAAATGCCTCTTGCGCTCTCTTTGGGGAGTTTTACAATTGCTAGTGTATTTCTGATCATGGGGTAAGGGTGGTTTTCCAATGAGCTAATATTACCATGGGAAAACAAAAAGAAAAAAACTAGAGATAGCCTTGGAAGTGCCTAGGAAATATCCTTCCCTTTCTGATCTGAAAGGTGAGCCCCTAAAAGGTGAGCAACAGTAAGCGAACACCAGCACCCCACCCTGCCCCATGTACTTCCACGATCTCCTTCCTTCTCCATTCAACTCCAGACACAATATGCTTCCAACTACACAAAACACCTGTGGTTCCTCAACTATGCCTCGTGCTTCCCACTGCCCCGCCGGCCTTTGCACTTGCTTTCTGTCTGCTAGAACACGGTGTGTGTATGCTTGTGTACGGACACACACACACGTGCACCAGGTAAACTTCTACCTGATCTTCAAGATTCAGCTCACACGTCACCTCCTCCCTAAAGAAAGCCCTCCCTCGAGCCCGCACAGTCCAGCACAGCGCTGGCTCCAGAACACCTTAGAGCACTTAGCACATTTTTACATCACGTGTTTATATTGAGATTCCTCCATTCGGCTGCAACCTTCTAGAGGGTAATGGCTTCTGTGTCTTGTTCATCTTTCTGTCCACAGCACCAGACACATAGGAGACACTAATAAAAGTTCTCAGCATCCTGCTGGAGCATCCTGACTCCACTCACTGAACCAGGCTGCTGTCCCAAACATTGACAGAAGAAAGCCTAAGGGCTGTGTGTCCAAACACAAAATCCTAAGACAATGGGCATGTGCTCCCTGGAAGCCTTCATCATTGCTCTCCTTTTGTCTGGAACATCTCCACCCTTCTCCTCGGTTCCTGCCCTACCTGGCTTCCTCCTACTCACTCAACATTCAGCTTTCCAGGGCGTTCTCTGGTCTTACAAAGCACCCTGTGCTCAGTCCTCATAGGACCTGTCCCAGTTCACCTGGGGAGTGTATTTTATCCTTCATGAGAGGTCTAGCATCTAATGCCTTATAAGTCTGCTGTACAATAGGCGCTCCATCTGTTGAGTAAATTCAAACATGTTCTAAACGGCATTTCCCACTTCACGAGAAGCATGCTGCTGACCGTGGTTGGGGCACAGACACAGCGCTAAGGAACACCAACTCACGTGATGAGAAACTAATTCCCTTCCCAATGCTTTGTGAGTCTTCTGATTCCATCAAATAGGAAGTCTAGGCTGGAAATTAGTGCGTCATTAAGACTTCTCTAGGACTTGCTGACCGCTCTCTATGACCACAGACAACCTTCAGCAGACAACCTTTTGGGCTATAATTTAATATTGTTTTGCCTTTATTAGATTGTTTTAAATTAATTTCTATTTATGGCCAGTGGTACAGATTTTCCACTGCGGTAATAATATAAAGGGTTCTAAAA
Source organism: Tonatia bakeri (assembly GCA_004024845.1). Lineage (NCBI taxonomy): Eukaryota > Metazoa > Chordata > Mammalia > Chiroptera > Phyllostomidae > Tonatia > Tonatia bakeri. The sequence goes on from PVIA01004736.1 coordinate 126,414, forward strand.
GGAAATTTAGTTGAGAGGGAAAAATGCACCTGTTTAAATAAACATGTCAAGTAAATAACAGTACAGATGAGCGTGTGGCGCAGGAAAATAAATGAAGCTGTGCTCTGCATATACCCGTGTTTATCCATCCAACCAGTTGTCCGTGACCTTTGGAATACTCTGCCTGCATCACTCCCAAATGTTCTCTGTCTGAAAGTCTCGCCTAGCCTAGACATACACTCCCTGCGCTCAGGACAGGAGCCGTCAAGTCTATTTGTGATAGATGGGGATCGAGAACACGTCGGGGAGTAACACAGAGAATGCAGAAAAGAGACAAAACCAGTTCTCCCCATCTTTGTGTGCCTCAGGGAGGCTGCTCCCATGTGTGCCAGAGACTTCGATCACACCCGTGTTTCCACTCTGTCTTTAGTCCTCACTCTCTACACACTGAGACCCAGTCAAAATATACCTCTAGTTCTTCCCGATCACTCACAATCGCTGATCCACATGCAGGACTTTGTTCCCATGCTTTTCCCATCGTGATCCCTGTCTCAGCACCATGTGTAAATCTCATGCAGCTTCCACCACCACGAAGCCTTCCCTGAGTCCCTCAGCCCCAAACTATTCACCACTTCCAAAGCATTTATTTGAACCTCTGCATTCATCATCCGCTACTACGTGTACATTACGGCTGTATCTCCCAAGTTCTGCATGAAGAGGGAGCCAGCTGATTTAATAGTCTTGTTCGAAATGTTAGGAGAGTTACTCAATTGCCTGCCCCTGGATTTCTAAACTGTACTACGTCTTACAAACAGCTCACAAGTTTATTTTCCAGAAGTGTACCTCTCTCTGAAGGTTTCACTCTACCATGCAAAAGTCCTCAGTGACTATAAAATGACAGTCTTCAAGGGAGGGAAGAAAAAGGAGGGACACTAGAAAGATACCTACAGGAGATGTGGAGTGACCAGCAGAGTGATTAAAATCCACCCTAAATCTTAAAATACTAAAACATAACCGGGGGCAACAGAGCACAGACTACAGGGAAGAGATTTAAAGGGCTAGACACCATACACAGCACCAAGTGTGCTATTTAATGGCGCCGCCTCAGTTTAAGGACCAAGCAAGAAAAGGGATAGTCTTTCAACTGCACGGCTTCTGGGGGAGAAAGAGCAAAAAGGAAGGATCATAAATTAGGTCACGAAGGAAACATTAGTAACATGCATAAAGTGGAAATGCTACAAACAACACTCTCTGATAACAACGCAATAAAACAAGACTTCACCAACAAAAACCAAGCAGAAAGTCCTGGAAATTTAAAAAAAATCAAATCTATTAAGCAACTCTAGGGCAAGAGGGGTGATACAAACTGCAATTACAGAATTTTAAAAAAGTGACAATGAGAGCACTACACATTAGAATCTAAGGTTTTTAAAATAGTGATTAGAAAACAATTCATTGCACTAACATTTTTATCAATAAAAAGGAAAAATAAAAATGAATAAAATGTGCTGCTCAAAAAAAGTACAAAAAGTATAAAGTACACTAAAAGAAAGACATCTAAGAAAACAGTAGTTTTATCTTTATTATATTCTTCATCTTATTAATGAGGATGAGGCATTTATTGAGACTTAACAAAATGTCTCATTGATAAGTCAAAATTCTGTTTTCTTTTTCTTTTAGAATTTTTATTTATTTATTTTTAGAGAGGGAAGGGAGGGAGAAAGAGAGAGAGAAACATCAATGTGCGGTTGCTGGGGGCCGTGGCCTGCAACCCAGGCATGTGCCCTGACTGGGAATCGAACCTGCGATGCTTTGGTTCGCAGCCTGCGCTCAATCCACTGAGCTACGCCAGCCAGGGCTCAAAATTCTGTTTTCTTAAAAAACTAATAAAATAGACAAAAAAAAAACTGGCTAATTTGATCAAGAAGAAGTTAGAAAGCACATACTTCCAAAAAAATGAAATGACAAGGGGGAAATAACCATGGAAACACAGAAATTTTCAAAAATCATGAGACACTACTTTGCAGACCTCTATGTAAATAAAGTTGAAAAACTAGATAAAATGGGTAATTCCCTAGGGAAATACCGATTACCAACATTGACCCATTTTTCAGTTAGAAAAATTAGAGACCAATTTTCATAGGAGATATAAAGTTACTACAGAATTATCCCACAAAAAGTAATATAGCCAGATGGTTTCCCAGAAGAATTCTACCAAACCTTCAGACACCAGATAGTCCTAGTGTTTTATAAATTCCAGGGCACTGCAAAGGAATGAAAAGTTCCTAATTTGTTTTATGAAATAAGTATAACTCTGATACCTAAACCAGATGAACAAATAAGAAGAAAGGAAAACTACAGCTCACTCACTATCTCTCACAAATATCAATGCAGAAACTCTAATCCAATTATTAGCAGAGCCCAACACTACTTTATGAAATATATATCCTCATCAATTAGGGTTAATTTCGGGAATGCAAGGTTGGTTCAATATCAGGAAATCCATTTATATCCTATGCCACATTAATAAATCTAAGGAAAAATGTTCATCTCCATAGATCTGAGAATGCCTCTGACGAAATCTAATACCCACTCCACTGTGATTAAAACACCGAAGAAAATAAAAACCAAGGAATGCTTTTTAGTGTTTTAAATACAGGAGCCTTAGCCCTAAGACCAGCACCTTGTTTAACGGCGAACACCAGAGGCATCTCCCCAACATCAGGAACCAGGTGAGACTCAGCCAACGCAAACCAAATCTACCGCCGGCAGAAGAACCGGAGAAAAAATAAAACCATCTCTGTCTGTGAATAATAGCATACCAGGAAAACCCTGAGTGTCAGCAACACTAACTCCGGCAATAAAAGGATTCGGGGAAGCGCTAGGACCTGGGGTTCGCACACGGAAACCGCTAGGCTGCGTGGAGGAAGCCCATCGGGAAAGCCCACCAACCGCGGGAGCCGCTTCTGCGAAGTGTCCAGAGCGGGCAAACCTGCGGGGACAGAGGGCGGTCGGGTGCGTGCGCAAGGAGCGCAGGGCTGTGCGGGAGCGGGGGTGCTAATGGGCGCGGCTTTTTGGGTGGGGGGAGGTAATGACGACGTTCCGAAACCGGCAGCGGGGAAGGCTGCGCGACTCTATAAAGAACAGTGCATTGTGCACTTTAACTGTCTGAGGTGGATGGACTGTGGATTACATCTCAACAAAGCTGGGGTCTTTTTTGTTGTTGTTTTTTAAAGAAATGCACAGGTGGAGGGGTGGGACCTCAAAAGAGAGGCGGGACTTCTTAAGGCGATGGGAAAGCTCCGTGTCTTGAGCGTTAGTTTTTAGGGGTGCAGCTGTGCCGAACCGCCTCAAAATGCATGTAAATCGATCCTAAATAAAGGTGATTGTTTTTAAAGATCAAGAGGCTCCGTAAGCACAAACGACAGACATCTAGGGCACACACAGTATGGACGAGGAAACCCGGGTTACAATAGCAGCTAAGATCCAATGCCTAGGAATGCACTGGAGAAGAAGTTTTTTAAACACAAAACATTCCTGAAAGACACAAAAGTAGACTGAACACACGGAAGGACCGTCTGTTTCCCTCCTTCTGGGGGACCGCGGCGGCTCCAGCCAAGGACCTCTCCTCCCAGACGCAGTTCTCGGGCTGATCTCGGAGGACTTTCCCGGCGCCTGCGCGCCCAGGCCGAGGAGACCGAAGGCCCGGACCGGAGGGCGGAGCCTGCCGCCGGCGGTCTGAGTGGCCCACCAGCTCCCGACACCCGGCGAAGCCGCGGCGGGACGCCGCCCACGGGCGGGAGGGCTGACGGAGCCCACGGCCCTGAGACCCCCGACACCCGCGGGACGGCCGCCGAGGAGCGTGAACAGCGGCCCGGCCAGCCCGCCCCCGCCCGCCGCTGCCCCTCGCGCCACCTGCACGCGCCGCCGACTTCCCGCCGCTCCGCGCACTCGACGCCTGCGCCGCCGACGAGGCCGCGGGGCCCCTGGGCTCGGAGCCGGGGAGCAGGTCCTCGCTGCCCCGAGTCCCCGCTGCCGCTCCGCGCGGCTCCTCCAGGCTGCCGCCGGCCTGCAGCCCCGGGCTCCGGCCCAGCTGCAGGACGCCGCCACACCGGTGCGAGCCGAAGCGCGTCACGTAGACGAAGCGCGTCGAGTCCTGCCCCGGCCCCAGCTTCCCGCCGGCCGCCGCCATCGCAGCCGTGCGACCGCCCGCAACCGCCGCGGAGGCCCCTCAGCGTCCACTCGACCCGGCACGAGCGGGGGTCGGATAGCGTCCGGGGGCGGGGCGGACTGGGGC